>NIUQ01000544.1:0-47372 GCA_002796945.1 Plectus sambesii | reverse complement strand
CGATTTGCTCCCGCCGCTCTTCTTCGCGGGACTCTTGCTCGCTTTCGAGCTCGTCGCCGCTGCAGGCGGTCCGCCCTTCGCTTGGTAATCTTTCATTTCACGCTTGTAGCGCTCCTTGTCTTCCTCCGCCTTCTTTTCCCATTTCTTAAATAATAGATAGGCGAATTATAAAACAAAATGAAATTTCAATGGATGGCGTACAAGCTAGGCCAAAAACTCAAATCATCAGTGAAGAGTTTTAGTGCAATACTTCAGCAGACTTTTATGCATCTCTTTGCATAATACACCATCTCGCATTCCATTTCATCGTCTTGGCATTCAATTCGAACACAATTTTGAAGAAATTTTAAAAAAGTGACGAATTTAGATGCAAGAGCGTGCAAATGAGAATGAAGGGCTTACTAACCTCTTTATCGGCGCTAGTCATCTCCTTCCAGAGCTGTCCGGCACGCTTGGCGGTGTCGACGACGCTGTCGCCTTCTTTTTTGATGCTCGCTCGGCATTCGCCAAACCAGAACATATACGCTGACTGGGCTCGCTTCGGCGCCAACGGATCCTTCGTCGCCTTCTTTGAGCGTTTCTTTGGCGACGATTTTTCCTTCTGAAAGCGCCCACCTACATGCATTCAATCTGGAGCAGTCTTTACTAAATAAAGCTTCATCCCACCCCTCTAAATGACGCCAAATGACTAAATTTGTTTTCAAATATCATTTTCGAATAACGAGAAACTCCTTCGCGTAGTGAATGCGCAATGTACGAAGCTTAAAAATACTGTAACGCGTACGATAGTTTTGGTCTTTCTTTTCTTGGTGCCGCCTTCTTCGCCTTCGGAGGATTCGTTGCCGGCGTCGGTGTCGTACTCTTCGTCGGGTTCTGAGGCGGAGCCTTCGGACGACGACGCCGCTTCCTTCTTCTTCTTCGCATCCTTTTCCACATCGTAATCGCTGTCCTCTGCAAGTCGACTCCTTCATATTCAGTCACACACTGCGTTACTACAGCAGTTTCCAAATATTTAATCGATAATCCTATCTTGCGCACTGAATAAATTCGAATATATTCAATGCGCAGCGTAGGATCATTAATTGTTTGAAAGAACGCTCAACAGTACCATCCTCGCTGTCTTCATCACTGTCCTCTTCCTTGACCTTGTTCCTAGCTTCCTGCTTGACCGCCTCCTTGTACGGATCAATTTCGTCGTCGCTGCCGGCGAAATTGTCTTCCTTGTACATTGGCTTGTCCTGCAAAGACAAAAATACACAACTGTTCTAATTAATAACGCTTTAAGAAGAGTGCGACCGACCAAGCGCTTGGCATTTCGAATGCGCAGTCGTTTGTTGTTGACAAAGTCGTACAGTCGAGTGTACTCCTCTCTGCAATAGTGAAGTGAGATAGGATGACTGCGTTTGCGCGCTTACTTCTCCACACTATTGAAGACGTGTGTCGCGCCCGCCTTCAGTTCGACCTCGAAGTCGAAAGATCGTGTTGAGACGTCTGACCGGGCAAAGTTGACGGTTGAGATTTCTTCGAAGCGAATGTACATGGGCGGCTTGTGCACGTAGACAAAGCCCTTCTCCAAGGGATAGAGGAAGCCGGCCGCCTGCTTGTACGCGCAACCAATCGCCGGCGTCCCCGAGTGTCTGTAACAAATTAATCATCATGCTATCCTATCGTTTTGACGGAAAAGACATTGGNCGGCCGCCTGTTTGTACGCGCAACCAATCGCCGGCGTCCCCGAGTGTCTGCAACAAATTAATCATCATGCTATCCTATCGTTTTGACGGAAAAGACATTGGATCGGTTCCATAATCGTTTCCTAAAGTGAAGCAATTCATAGCGATACTCAGCGCTATGCTTCATAATGGGTTTAAGCGATGCATAACTTAAGAATGACTTAGGAAACGATTATGGAACCGGTCCATTGTCCTAATTTGATATCACATATCCGCTAAGTATGCCATATGAAAAATATCTACCGTGATATAGCGCAAATACGCAATCACGGCGTTAAAGATATACAAAAAACAAAAGGCATTGACCTACCCGACGAAGCTGCCGGGAACGGTGATCTTCTGATCCATGAGAACGCGGAAGATTTTTGAGACGACCTCGTAAACGGGACCGCTCATCTCCCTCTCGAGACGGCCCTTGTACTGCTCGTTCAGCTGCTCTCTGTAACGACAAATCAATTGAAGATTGACAAAAATCGATCACTGCCATTCAATCTTACTCCGTAAATCCGAGCTCCAAGTCGATTTCTTCGTCCTTGGAAAACTCGAGCACGAGAAAGTGATAACGCGTCTGACCTTGTCGAAGGGGCGGGTTCAAACTGATCTGAATAATAAAAAGGTGCGATGAAATGATGAAAGAAAAGAAAAATGTGAGCCCTATTACTCACCACAAAGTACATATGTCGGCCGTCCTTGTGGGGCAAGAGGAATAGACGCATGATGGTCTTGATCGGAATCTTGTAATCGTACGTCTTTCCGTGCAAAGACAAATGATTCGGATACACTTTGATGTCGTAGCGACCGCTGAAAGAACGCCGTCTTTGTACTCGAATAATTAACTGAGAGCATCGAGATCAATCTCACCGTGGCGTGGTGCACAGGATTTGAGAGAGAATAGCAACCGGCTGGTCTGTTTCAGATTCGATTCCGGCGAACTGCATCACCGCCTTCCGAAATTCCTAAACAATAATGGGATGATAAACCAAATTGCTGGAAATGCTAGAGCGGTCATAAACTCAAATTTCGCTACATGCTTAAGAACAGCAATAGGTCATATTTCCGCGTCGACAACAATAAGATAGATCGTTGAAAAAGTAGGAGAAACTGAGAATAGGACTGACTTCGACGGGATCGGCGTCCTCGTCAGCGTCGGGGTCTTGTGGGATGTGGAAGCGCATCTCCATCAAGGCTACAGAACTGTCATCGTTCTGGAGGAACTCGAGGACGGCCTCGTTCTTCGCCGCCGTGCAGCTGTTCACATTGGTCAGCGGAATCTCGAAGCACGGCTTATCATCCACTTCGAACAGCATCGACTGGTCTGAAAACGATTATTGATAAAAATTCCGTGGAACGGTATTCAATTCACGTATAGGGTCCTCATGCATAATATAGTTAACAAGCGCCCTTCGGATCATCGATTAATCGTATTTTATATAATCCTCTCTACTTCCTCGTTTTGAATTCGATGAATACACCTCCTAACTTCCTTCCATCTCTACTCACCTTCAAAATCGCAGCGGCCGTAATTCCATCCTTTGATACTATGCTCCACCTGAGTTATGTCCATTTTCCAGTTTTTCTTTGCAAAGTTCTTGATCTTCTCAAATTCCTAAAACGCTACTAATTAATCAAAGTGTCTTGTCTGTATTGTGTATTGCTTGCAGTGAAAAAGAGCCCTTTCATACAAAATACAATGGCTTCGTTTACGTCTTCTCTCAAATGGATTGAAAGATGCTGCCCCGCTTTTAATGAAAACATATTCCCTACCGTTTCTTGAAATCCGCCGAATCGATAAAAATCGCCATTGTTGAGACTGAGTTTGATACCGGGCTTGTTGCCGAGACGAACCCACTGAACCTTCTTGATATCAGCGGCTTGAATTTGAGGGTCTAATTTGCCAGTCTTGGAATCCTTGTAGACCACTTGCTGATCAGAAAGTTTGATTCGCCCAGTGTTCTGCAAGCAATAAATGACTCTAGCAGATAAATGAAAGAAGTTTGACAGCCAATTTATTCCTGCAATCTTACCAAGAAACCCATATTCTCCTTTGTGATGTCATTGTATTCAAGAAAAACGTCCGTCATCTTCGTCGTCAACAGCAGAAGATGCCGATTAGAACACTAAAGTAGCGCTGTTAACACAAGAATGAACAACGCTCACTCAATTGACTCGCTCGGTTGCTGACCCGATCAGCACTAATTATGCACTAGTGTGAATATTTTCATTTTCACGTGAGATTGATCATTTTTAACAACTGCTTCGCTTCTCACAAAATGTTTCAAACGCTTCATCGAACCTGCATACTATGTAGGAGAGCGATTACTACCTATACCGCGCTTCTAAGCCAAGAGGTGATCACGATTACACTGCTTCGTGACTGAGGACAGTTTTCCATTTATGCCACGAGAACAAAAATCATCGTCTAGAGGTGCTAACTCGGCGACTTCAGCTCCACTTCGGCATATCACAAGTGAACAACCCCTAACCCCCATCCTAAATCGCAAAGCTTATTCTGAAAACATAGCCGATAAAAGATCCGGCGCAGAATAATCGCGTTCGTTCATGTTCGCGTTCGTTTGTGCGACGGCGACGATGGCGCGCGCGCAGCGCTGTGACGATTTTAGCGCGCGATTTTGACGAAATATATTTGTGGGCCATTTCAAAATGCTGAGTCATGCACGTCATTTCCAACTTTCAACTGTTTTTATTTGTCAACGTCGACCTACCTGTATTTTGAACCATCTCCTAATTGTTTCACAAAAAGTTGTAATGTGTTCTTTCAAAGTGTAAAATCTGATCATTAAGCGTACGAACTGTTTATTAGCCGACAGCAACTGGCAGTGACGTTTGAACAGCAAGAGGTGATCGGAACCAAAGTGGCAGTAGTCAGAAAGACGGGATGGAGCGCCATTTTACTTCAGAACATCAACTTTTGACAATTGCGTCTAGAATCGCTACGGAAGGTACTTTTTTAATTCACTTTTCATTATCTACAGCGAGTAGCTACACTGCGGCTCTCGAGTCATGCACTTTTGAAGCAACAGCAGTATTTTTGAGCACCAATGCCTTCTTATTCAATGACTGACGAATGTGATGCCAAGGAATATTTAATATTGCACTACGAAGCAGGACGGCAGGTACGCCTCATATGACAGCGAAATCGACAAATTGGGCAACGGACTGACAACGGGAATCATCAGAATGAGCACTCAACAAATCGAAGCTACACTCCAACTATGATCCGTGCATAGCAAGTGCATGATCTGCGAATAAAAATACTTTAGAGCTTTGCGTTGCAGTCTTATTTGGTCGAAAAGTTGCTTTCTGATCTACTTAGAGAGAAGAATTATGACAGTGATGTACAGTGGAGCGTCAACGCCATCGCTTGACAGTGGCACCAGTTCGAATGAGTGACGGTCGACTCGCCGTCGAAACGGAGTCGTTGGCTTGGGGTTTTTCACGCGGGCTCGTTTCGTCCGCTGTCGGCGTAACCTGTCGCGTCTTCGACGTGACGGACAGACGAAGAACGCTGCTCAGCGCCGTCCGCGCCTTGCTCCCCGCCGATCTTACCGCATTCGAGGCAAGCGTTTGTTCTGGCCGTTTCGGCGGCGTCCGAACCGATTTCGCCGACGTTTCCGTCGCGCCATTCGACTGCTCCGCCGCAGTTGGTCGCGCCGTTGGTTGTACGGTCTTTGAGGGCAGGGATCTCGGCGCAGACGACGGCCTGGCGATTGTTTTAGGCATCATAGAGCCTAAAGATTCGGTCACTCTAAGCGATCGTTGCGGAATAGAATCGTTTGTCGCTGTTGGCTGTTGAGAGTTCGCTCGAAGACGTGTCGAAGATGAAATCGCTTTTCGAAGATTTGACGGCGAACTAAGTGAACTCTTGTTGGATGAGCTGCCTGTAGAGACTATGCTGCTGACTGTGGACGATCGAGTTGATCGAGTCGGTGTCGGTGTTGAA
The DNA here is from genome assembly GCA_002796945.1 of Plectus sambesii. NCBI lineage: Eukaryota > Metazoa > Nematoda > Chromadorea > Plectida > Plectidae > Plectus > Plectus sambesii. The sequence goes on along the minus strand of NIUQ01000544.1, from coordinate 41,681 downwards.
AGCGTAGAAGAGCGACGCTTTTCGCTTGCAGACGCCTGCGTTGGTCGATTGTCCGTTGCTGGCGTTTTTCGGCTTGTAATTACAGTCTTTGTGACACTCGAGTGGCTGCTGGGCCCTTTCGAACCGCTGCCCGCTGTCGACCGAACGGAGGTTGCCGTTTTTTGTTTGGCGCCGACACTTTGATCGGGTGAGTTGTTACGCGGAAGACTGCCGGCGGTTGACAGCGACTCCGTTTCGAAGCCTTCATCCTTGTCGGTCGTCGCGGTGCGCGGACTGCACTGTCCACTGCTGCTCGATTGCGCACAGCTCGACGATCCTTTCTCGTCGCCCGCTGACAGTGTCGGCGTGTGGGCTGTCGGAGATGAGGGCGCGACCGAATCTTCAATGCCCGAATCGCGCACCGATTTTCGCTGCTCCCAACTGCTCGTTGTACGTTGCGCGCTGGCAATTTGTTCAATTGTCTCGGCCGACTCGCGCACCGTTCTGATCGACTCATTGATGCTGCTCTCGTCGTTGCCTATCGGCGATGACGGCGTGCCACCGACCGAGCGTACAGCGGCGCGACGTCGGTCGCTGGGACGATCGCCATGATTTACCTAAAATCAAGGATACATTCAGTACCATACTGCAGACAACTTCGCCGGCTCTCTTACCTCAATCTGTGAGCTTAGCCAATTTTCCAGGTCGCCACTGTGTCGGAGCGAATCGCCGAAGGAGCGACGGGTTCGGTCAACTCGCCAATGGCGAAGAACAACAGTGTCCGGCTCTGCGCTCTGTGGAATTTCCTTGTCAATGTTGACCGGGGGTTCGACGAGAGGTTCGGCCCAACTGTGCCGTTGCGAAGGCGGCGGATCGGAGCCGTCCGATCGAGCGGAGCCCGAGCGATTTCGGCCGACGATGACGGCGGAAGAGGTACGATCGCGATCCTGGTCGGTGGCCCAAAGCGCTGCTCGACGGCGATTTGTCCGTCGCAACGAGCCCGACCGATACTCGCGCTGTATCGCCGGCGGGCTGTCCAACGCCGATGGCGAGTGGCAGTCGTCGCTCTCCAGTATCTCCGCGAGGGACGGTCGACGCCGAATGCGGCCGTTGGTCGAAAGATCACCGGCCGACGCCGAATGGATTATCCCACCTCCGTGCGTAATATCCATCTGGCGTTGCTCCGCTTTCTCTTCGCGCGCCTTGCGTTCCTTATTGTCTTCGGCGGCCTTGGTGAGCCGCGTGACGAATATTTCAAAGATCTTGAAGCACTCCTCCAACTTGAACGTTGTAGCATCTTCGCAGAAAAAGTCGGCCAGCTCCAGCCGAACTGCATTCAATCGATCCAATTCCTTCTCTACCTCGGCGACCGACTCCTTGGCGCTCTAAAGTGGTAAAACGAGTTCGATTGTCAAAGAGGATGCGTAAAGTGCCTCTAAAAAGTCGCGTAGGCTGAAGAAGAATGGATCGGAAGAAGAGAGGTGCTCGATCTGTTTTGCCACTCGAATCGCCTTTTCGGCGATAGTACGAACGTCGCAGCGAATATTTTCCAACGAATATCTGAAATGTGGATGATGAATCAGCGGGTGGTGAGTGGCGGCGGTGAATAAGGCATTACTTGGAGGCTGGCTCGAGATGTGGCATTTGCTCGACCAACTCAGATGCCGACTGCGTCTGCTGTAAACGAACGGCCATGTGTGATTAATGACGACGGAAAGATGACAAGGTCAGCGGCCGACCGCAAACGTCGGTCATTACTTACCGCCGCAATAAAATGCAGTAGTGTCATGTTGGGACGGTTCGCTCTGATCTCCGCAACCTTCCACAGCGAGCTCAGCCTAAATCAATCATATTTGCGTGCGTTTTTAATTAAAAACTCGGGTCACACATACTTGATTCCAACTGCATTTCCGCCATGCGTTCCCTAAAATGCACAAAATGGCGTTCGAAGCTATAAGAGGCGAATGCATTCGAGTGAAAGCGTACCGAATTCAGATAGTTGCCCACTTGAAGAACGAGAAGGAGAACATCTTGCAAGGCGCGCGAGGACTTCAACTCTGAAAAGAATACAGTTGCAACAAAGGCTCAATCATTTCATATATAGGAGAGCCGACCGTTCGCTGCTGCGCTGATTGAATCGACGGACGGACGAACGGAATCCATGACAGTCGAAAACTCGCCCTTTAGCACCATGCCTTCGATTCTCAGTCCATAACTGAAAATTTAAATTATACCTCGACACTCATAAGTGTAATATAACAATAATGATGATGCAATAATGATAATGATAAACTTACTATGGCACTTTGATCAGCTGAAGGAAGAAGCGCTCGGCATTGCCGAGTCGACTAATATCACCGGTGTACGATTGCAGGATATCGATCTGGAAACAAATTCATCATAAACACTTCAATGAGAGTTAGACAGTCAGTTAATGTGCACCTCTTGTTGGTCGGGCAGCGTCTTGGCCAGGGCGCGCAGTCGTTCCAGACCGATCTTCGCGCCCGCGCCAGCCTGTAAATCGGCGATCAGTGCGTCGACGGCAGGACCTCGGAATTGCTTCAGGAAGATGTTCACGTTCAAGCTGCGCTTCGACGCCAACAGATTCACCGTATCGCGCTTCTCTTGACCGTTGTTGGTCACTATGTTCGAAGTGACTCGACAGCAAAACAGCTGGTCCAAGAGTCCAAAGTCGAGCGGTGGTGTAGCGCCGATGCGAGCGGCGCGCGACGCCGTCTTGATCCAAACGTTGCCGCCGTTGCGGGTGACTAGATCGACGGGAATTTTGTTCCAGGCGAACTGTTTCAGCTTCGCAGTCGGCTGCGGTACTGCGCCCAATCGCAGCGCTTCGGGTAGCTCGACATTGCTTTCGGCGACGCTCCTCGGGGTCGGATTGCTGTTGACAACTGGCTTGGTCATTCTCGCGACAAGTATCCCGCTGCTCTGTCCGAGTGATTGCGATTGCAAGCTGAGCTGCTCTGAGAAGGGCAGCTTCTTCGCAAGTTCCGAAGAATTCGTCCATTTTTGTCCATTGGACGCTGTCAGTCCGAGTATATCTGGCGGCAGTGGAGGCGGCGGCGGAGGTGGCGGAGGCGCTGGCGCCACCTCGCGATCGTTTTCCTTCTTCTTGTGACAGGAGCAGCGGCATTTCCCGTCGTCCGCCATAGTGTCGGAGGAAACAATGGACAGCAGTCGCTCGGCCGCTTCCTGAATAATAACAAAAAATGACGGGGAGGGGCGGGCGGTGTTTTTTGTGTACCTCTGTGCGGGTAGTGCAAGCAGCCGATACCATCTGGTCGACGGCGCTCCAAATCAGATCGCCGGAGGATAGACGGCAGTCGATCCGCAGCAGATGTCGCAGGATGCGTCCGAACAGCGGTTCGTTCGGTCCGTCGCCGATCTGCAACGCGAACGGAGCTCGGGCGATTGATTGCTCATATTTCCTGAGGTGACGCGAGGCTCGTTTGCGGCCACTCGCGCGCACCTGTCTCGCTCTCTTACTATCTCTCAAAAAAGCGCACTTAAACCGTCCGTCATACTCGCTAACGTGCTACCGAAAATTGAAACGCCGCCAGTCGGACTATCGTGCGATAGGTAGGACTCGGCCGTTGGCTGCGATAGGGGGGTTGGCGAACCAGCGAAAACGAAAGCGCCCCGTGGCGCCGAATTCGGGTTAACCACCGTGCGACTCAAACACCCAACCGTCCACTGAGTTTGCACCGCCCACTGAGTCTACGTTTCGCGTCAATAGACAGTGTTTTGCGAGAATATGTTAAAAAATGACACCAGAGCAATAGATAGAGAAAATGGACAAACCTCGTCGACAATTGAGGAGAATAAGTCGGTTAGGGAGGCGGAGGCAGCCTCGTCGGTAGCCATTTGCTCGTCGAGAAGCTTCATTTCGTCCCAACGCGTGACCTGTTGGCCTAACTCAGACGAGCATTTCGCCTGTCCTCTGCAAGCAAACGCACCGATAAGAAGCAACAATCGCCGCGCAAAAAAAATGACGCGAGACGGAACATGCGCGAGTAAGCCAGTCGAGCAACCGGCCCCACCCCGGTGGTCAGCTCGCTCTGTAGCTAACGCGTCCGACTCATGCTTCCGCATTCTACCCTTTACCCCCGCTTTACGCGATTACCGTTCGATTGCTGCGTGGCGTCGCTCCGACAGTCAGTAATAGCAGTCATATTCAAGATTACGTTCAAACGGCGCGTCAACAAATGACGCCTCCGCATTTATACAACCAGCTTATCATCCAAGTAGATGAGGTCATGTCATCGTCACTTGCTCACATCCAACAGTCTCCCCCTCCCCAAGTGGGACCACAAATGATGACGTTGATTAGCTAACAATCTCTACGTTTACACAGTCTAGATCGGCCCCGATTGCCAAAATTGGATCAGCGGCCACCAAGGGCGTAAAACGAGCGCGGGGACGAGGAGGGTGGCGGGGCGGCGACGAGCGACCAACGTCAAAGCGGCAGAGTTAGTTTTTGCGACGGCCAAAGAAGGACGATCGCCGATCGGCCGGCGCATGCGACCGACGGTCGACACTCTCGTCACGCGTCCGATGATAATCGCCCGGTCTCATCCGCCGCCAATCAAGGACGCGACCATCTCGATGGGCGCGCGCGCGCACGACCACCTAAATTAGCCGATCTTCTTCGTTGACTGCTTAGTCCGCACAGTTGACGGACCATGAAATTGTTGTGCAACAACTTGTGTTTACTGCGAGGCCGTTGCGCCGATCTTACGGAATCGCAGCGGTCGACGAAAGGGACAGCGGTGGTCGCCCCTCATACACACCACAATGCCGGCGCAGCCAACCTTGATTCCCGTACGGCGTCGTTGACGTCCTTTTACAGATGCGACAGCAACGATTTGTTATACGCCACCGATGCCGTCCAATTCTCCTATTCCTCCGTCGGGGGATTCGAATAAACAATCGAAAGCGCGCGCGGCAACCGGCGATTTCGTCGAGCGAACTACAGGTCATCCGCGAGGATTGAGGCATACGCCTAAATGTCCACCGCCAACGATGTCCCTCCCCACGTCCGTGTTTGTTGGCTGACGCGCTCCGTCAAGACGCGCTTCAACACACCCCCCCCACTCAAAGACAGTCGGCTCGACCATCACTTAGTCAGAATTGCCTACACTACAACAAACAAATGTAAACCAACCTGAGACGGTCGAGCGTTGGCGACAGCTTCAAGCCTGCAAAGCGAATGTGTTGGTGAGAGCGTCAACAACGGGGCAAAGAGGCGGCGACCAGCGGCCCACAAAGGACTCGCTCGACCGATGGGGTGTCCGACGGCGTAAAGGGCGCCGCCGACCGTGAGATCGGTCCGCCACCGAGCCAGCGGGTGTTAATCCGATTACGGTGCGAGTGCGGTGCCCATTCCGCCATAATTACTGTCGTGTCGCCAAGTTGCGCATTGACCAGTTGACAATAGCTGATTATGGGCGTCTACTGCACACCTCCCTCTGCGACAATTAGAACGACACTCACCCAGCAGTTCGGCTCGAATGCGAAAACGGCTGACCGCTCCGTCGGCGCCGTCGACGAGTCCGTTGATCAGGGCGAGCAGAGCGGTGAGATAGGTCTCGTCGTCCGAATGGCGCAGTTCGTCAACCAACGGCTGGAGACACAACGGAGCATCGGTCTGATCCTGCGAAAGAATAAACGATTTGGCAATTAATCGTCAATGAGCGCGCAATGGAGGCGTGAATCGCGAACGCCTTTGTTAACTAATGGTCCATTTGCGGACGACCGGTCAGTAACGACCGTCGCCGTGCACGCCATATATCAGCCAAGGAGCCGCGCGCTTACAACCGCCCATCTGTCCACTGCTCTTCCGTTCGTCAACAGCTTTTCTGTCCGCCAGTCGACCGACACCGACAGGCGAGCCGCCGTTCCTCCGACCAGCGCCACTTCCGCGATTCAAAGCGAAGCTCGCCATGCAGCCATTTTTTGCGCCCGTTCCAGTCAGTCGGTCTCGCCCAAAGACGGCAACCCAATCGCCGCATGCGTAGGAGAACAGACGCTTTTTTAGTCGTTCTCGATCAGTGCCGCATTCGTTTCCCATCCGGCTGGTCGGAGACGCGCTACTGCGAAAGGCAGTGGCCGCACGGTGGCGGCTGACCGATGCAGTGAACGACCGACGGTGACGGTAACACGCCGTCTCCCGCCGCCGCCACTCGGCCGACAGGCAGCGCGGCAAAAAACCATGGCTCCTAAAAACTGCTTCTTTCTCTCACCTGCCACAGCGATAAGCATTTGAGCGCAGTCTGCTGGCCGGAAGGCAGCGACGTCAACGTCGACAGAGACTGCACAGCGCGCAGCTTGCCCTTCTCCGACCCACCAACCATAGCTGAAATGAATTCAGTATCGTCGTCGTCGTCGAGCAATCATCCGAAGAAAGAATCGCCAACCTTCAACCCAGGCAAACAAAGCTTCGCCATCGCTGTCTTCGAGCAGCCAGTCAACCGTCTCTTCGCACGACAGTCCGTCCATCGTCGTACTCGTCCGCTCCTTCGATGACAATTTGCTCTCACGCCGTCTTCGGTACCTCGACGGTCGTAAAGAACGCAACCACCAGCCGCGTGTCGTTCAGCTGAATTGCTTGAGAGCAAACAAACGAACCGTCTTCGCTACAATACGCGACGCGCATCGGGGTGGACACGCTCGCGTTTGGCAAATCGAATCGCGCGTCCGCCCGAAAAGATCCGGACCAAGTTGCGGACAGATTGGCCCGATCCAGCCCCCACACGGTCGCGGCGCAATCACACCATTTCGAATGCGCCGCTGGTGCCAAATGAGCGCGCTCGTTCGGCACGAAGGCGCAAAGAAGAGCTGAGAGGCGGCACGACCGCTGAGAAAGGCGGTCGGCGATGTGTGCGAGACAACTAGCGCGAAAGAGAGAAGAGGGGGGCAGAGAGAGAGAGAAGGAGACGCAGCAGAACGGAGCAGAAAAGAGGATTTGCGCCAAGTGATCGCGCACGGGTGAGAACGCCGAGCGGACTGCAAACAGCCGACGCCTGAGGGTCACTAGCGGCTCGTCGTCCGACCACAGCGCTTCTGCCGCCTCTCCAAGCGCCGTCCACTCGAATGCCGGTCCGGCTCAGTGCGATGGTCGCGGCACTTCACTCGTCGGGTCGTTCCGGGATCACTTCTAGCTGCGGCGAAATCCTCGAGGCACTTTTCGACGGTTCCGTCGGACGATCGCAGGGCGGCGACGGCGGCGGCACAGCAAACGACGCGATTACGATCGGCCGGGGTGGCGTTGTGCCCGTCGCCAGTTGTAAACTGATTTCACGGTCGCCGCGCAACACGTCGTTTGACACCTCGTCCCCGGCGCACAAGAAAACAATCTCCCGCACGGGTCATCGCACTTCAGACACTTATTCATATTTCGTCTTTAACTGTTGCGGTCCAGATGTGATCGTAAATTATTATTTCGCTCGTCTCTCGAGCGAAACTGATTTCTTTCAATAGAAAATCATGAAGAAATTGAGAACGAGTGAACTAGGAACTAGGAACGTCGCTGCAAAGGATGCTGAAACGTGAACGGCATCCGGCAGTCGAGATTGACCAACTTGCCAAAAGCTGTGACAGCAAGAATGGCTATAGGACGAGAATGACACAAGCTACCCGCCGCAGATGAATGACGAACGGATATGGTTCTTTGTCTCTTTGTCTCCGACGGAATTGCGCGAAAGCGAGGCGCCGGCGGTTGCGCAGACAGCTCGCATCCGGAGACCGATGTGAGAGTCATCTGTCGGTAACTTATCAAAGCCCTAGATGCGCTCTTCTTGTTCTTGCGATCACTCGTACTACCAATAACCACTGGTGTTATTCGCGAGCGTATGAAGTTGACACATTGGAACGTCGAGTTCGAGAGAGCGTTTCTTGACTACCACAAAGCCTGATTATTTTCCTCCCATGGGTAATTGCAGCAATTAGCAGTTCCTATGCAATTATCAAAAACACATGCGCTAGTGAACCATTTCCCATGCAATTACCTTCCANATTATTTTCCTCCCATGGGTAATTGCAGCAATTAGCAGTTCCTATGCAATTATCAAAAACACATGCGCTAGTGAACCATTTCCCATGCAATTACCGTTGTATAGGAATCGTAGAGAATTGCAATTTGCGAGAGGCATTATCAGTTGGGAGTCTCGAAAGCGACCGTCGGCGGGCAAAATATGCGTCAAAGAAGATTTTTTCATGAGCCTACGTCGCACCGGAGCTTCTAAAAACCAATATCTCCTGCGGCTCAGTCCTGCGACATCCAATCGAGACAGAAAACGAACACGGCAATAATCTCTAGGCTCGCCGACGGAGAGCCAATGCGAAATATTCGCATCAGCATTCGCTCTCCGCCGTACAAATCACAAAGCAAAAGACCAACTGCGACATTCGACGGTCACTCGTGATGACCACTGATTCCCCACACAACGTATCTGATTCTCATCAGAAGATTGCGAGTGCAAGTTTATTCCGCCATCTCACCTCTCCCCTCCCAAATAACCAAAGTATCAACTGGCATAGTAGGAAATGTTTTTAGAAGCTGACGCAGATTGGGGGTCTCGTCTAGTTTTTGCGGAAGATTGCGATGGCGCGCCAATTCCGGTCGGCATGTTGCATTGAAAAACAATTTATAAAAACTGTTTATTGGCTCAAAAAAGATCACAACAACCATTGAACTACTCTCTAACCCAATTCTCACAATCAAATTTCAAAATCATATTTGCGAGTTCTTCGAATTGTTTTGACAGAGCGCCGTAAGAAAGAATCACAGTATTGCGAAGCGAAATAAGAGTGTGCCAAATGCTGTAACAGTGAACTTCCGAGTAATTAATAAATAGCAAGCGAACAAGAGATTGAATTTGCGGGATCATAGAGGAATCGCTCTCAACAACGTTCAATTCATTCAGCACACACAAAAATTATTATGATTTCAACAACAAAGTACAGTAATTCAAAGAGAATACGCTTGAGAAAAACTGGGGCTTGTGTGCAGCTAATACCGAGATGGGCACGACCGAGAAAGTGCACTCAGTCAGATATCAATCAGCCACGCACAGCCAGTATGTCGGGCGCTGATATATCGAGCAAAAAATTCAACAATATTAGTGTTCGCTACGTTCGGCGTCCGCTTTGTAATTCTCCAAAATCCACAATTGTTGGCTCGACTCGGGGCTGCACGCCTTTAGAATGAGCTGCTGGCCATCGAGAGTAAGGCACTCTTTTGTCTCGTGGTGAATCACTAATTTGGTCTGCAAAGCGAGCGGTATCGCAAAAGGCATCGTGAATCGAATAGCGCCAGTTATGACCTGAGGAGAATACTGCCAGACGTGCTTCGGCGAGACGTCAGTTAATGCGCACTTTTCCAGCTTCACCGCACCGTGACTGAAAGAGCCGCCGGGAGAAAGACAGTGCTCATCCGCTCGCAGCTCGCCGTGACCCGTCAAGCTCCAAGCCTGCAACAACATCGATTGATCGGCGTCTACCGCTAAACACCCTATCTATCGATCGTTTTATCGCACCTGGTTGCCGCCCATTGAGTGACAGGCGGTCACGCCGGGGTTCTCGCCGGCGGCCCGACCCATCGTGTCGATGCACATGCGACTGTTCGGGTTAGCTATCTGCAAAACAAATCATATCCCATACGCTTATCCACTGCTTATTATGTAGGCAACTTACGGATCCCACGGAAAGATACGTGACGGGCACCGGCGCTTCTGGATAAATGGTCTCCAGGTACCACTTGAACGACTTGCACTTGAGCGACTGACGCAGCGCGCGCCGACCGGTAACATCGCCAACTTCGACGTTGCGGGCGGCTGCAAATAGACGGCGTTGTGAAAGGCAGCCGAGCAATAGAACAATAAAAAGAGGATGCATACCTGGCGTCATCTTGTAGAAGAAGATCTTGTAGTCGTCCATCCATACTTCCGCCGTGCGCGCCGCATTGTGGTGGATGACGCGCGAAGTGCCGCCGGGGAAGGTGTAGGGGGTCTGCTTACGGAAGACGTGACCGACGCGCGAGCAGGGGATGATCTCCAAAACGCCGCCGCACATCCAAGTCTAAAGTCGTTTGGGTCATCAGCACACGTTAGTCACACGAATGGAGCTGAGCAGCGGTTGAAAGCGAACTTACTCGGAAGGATATTTCCAGGTTTTCGCCGCCCCATACTTCCATGCCTTCGTCGTACGAACCGAGCTCGTAAAAGTAGTCGCGGTTGATAGCGAACAGACCGCCTGCGATCGTTGGTGTCCTGCAAATCGAAGAGTGAAGAAGCGAACAGCCACGGCGTCAACTAACTGAATCGGCGATGCTCGGTCCTGCTGCCGTCTTTCCATTTCTCGTGGCGGAACCTGCAACGCTCGACGTTAAAGGCAAACTTATTTTCTCCCTCTGTGAGGTATACATAATGTATAATGTTGTTATCTGCGCAGACAAGTTGGCTGCGAATGCGAGCATTTCAAATCGTAGTTAATATATTCTTAAGCAGCTTTGTCAGATAACCACAATATAAGGCATTATCCGCAACAGTTATGAGCGACCCGAGTGTCCATTTGAGTGACTCCGCAACAATATAGTAAGGGTCAAGTACCTGATACCAGCGGAAGTTGAGATGCCAGTTGAAGCCGCCCCAGGTGGTGTCCGACGCAGTCACATACTCGAACGTCTCGTCAGAGATGACATCGATGATCGGCGCAACTACTCGCTTCCTGAACGCGCACACAAACGCTTCGTATCGCTCGAACGGAGTAGGAACGTCACCGCGCAAACCAACCTGTTCTCGGCGACGCGAACGACGAGCGGCTCGAGCCAGCCTTCGGTGACCTCGACGTGAGCGTCCAAGAACAGCAGGATCTCGCCGGTGGCCACGCTCGACCCCCTAAGTCGTGCCTGAATCAGTCCCGACCGCTTGTCCAGATGGATCAGCTTGACGGGTACGCGGAACTTCTTGATGTACACGTCGAGCGGCTCGCGCAGATAGTCTAAATGGCAGATGAAGAGCGTTTCGAAAGGCGCCAAAACGACTGGACACTCACCTCGTTCGCTCAAGTCGTCGACGAGAATAATCTCCTTCAGAATGGTAAGCGGACTGCGGTTGACCACGGAGTGCAGAGTGCGCAGGAGAGTGGACCACGCCTCGTTGTGGAACACGATGATGATCGACGTCGGCGGTAGTCGTTTTTTCTCGTATTCAGTTGCCATCTCCCGACATCTGCAGTGCTCGTAGTACTAACGCGTCGAACATAGTTTGAAGCTCGCGAATTTTATAACGCAAAAATGGAAGAATTAATATACATTCTTGGTGTTCGCGAAACACAACATCCCTCCCCCCATTGCTTTTACGCATATTTTTTCGCTTCCCCTTATTGCACATCGGCAGACATCATTAACGTTAACATAATCGGCTGACAAAGTATCATTGAAATAAAATGCGCGACAAAAATCGGCGCTCACCTTGCGCTGCGGTAGTCGGGCAGCGTGCGATTCAGCGAAATAGCGTCCGAAGCCATCACGTTGAACTGGTTCAGCTTGAACTTTTCCTTTCTCTCCGCCTCTTTGGCAGGGTCATTGTGAACTGCTCGACCCATCTCACCGGGACCGCCGGAGCCAAACGAGAGACCTGAATAATAGCAGGTCGTTAAATAAATGTCAGTTATACAAATGAGTTTTCGATACCTTTCATCAGACGACCAAGAAGACCATCGACGCGAGGATCGGCGGGCTCGGACTCGGGCTCATCCTTGCGCTTCCGCTCTTCCTTGTGCTCGTCTACTCGGTCGAGCACGCGAAGTGGAGCCGCCTCCTCGACGCCGTCGCGTTCGCCGCGCGTTCTGACATCGGCCTTCTTCGGCGTCGCACCGGGATCGAGGAAGTAGAAGAGGACGAAGACGTCGACGAGGAACCAGACGATGGACGTGACCAGCACGGCCCTGCACACGTCGACTCTTACGCGCATTTACACAGTGGCCACTATCTACAAGCCGATCATTCGCCGTCCGTCGCACAGTACGGTCTCTGCAACGGTCGCAACGTTCAAATACTCTCAACATTCCACCAACCAACAATATACGCGGCATCTATCGATGCTCGTCGCGATATCAACGCAATTTCAACACAAATCACGGCGCTTTGTTCGCCAATCAAGATGAATGTTCTTTATGCACCATTATACTGCACCCGTCACCAGACAAGAACACAACAATCGCGAGAAAAATTCGAGCGACGATTTGTCAGGGTCAGCGCGAAGGCGGACAACTTGGCAATAGCACCGTTTCGGAAAGGAGGGAAAGAGAATCGACCGCCCCACAGTGAGCAATTAGGCCGTATTACACCAACACAGTGGAATTGACTGCACACAGTGAGTAATAGACCGCATTAAATATAACACACTGACGATGGCAGTGGATACGCGTCGTCCTCCTATATTGCACACCACGCCATAAATACAAACAGTCGGTGAGACGAGAGATTAAGCGAATCGAAGGCACATAAAATTTTAACGCTCAAGGGAGATTCTTCAGCAAGCAATTGCATGTCCTTCTTTGACGAGCCACTGCGCGATGTCCGTCTTGTCTGTTTCGTCGATGAGTTGGACCTTAAGTAAGGGTAATCCGGGTGCGTCCGCGGTCGACCACACGCCGGCGCCCGTTCCTATTCGCACCACTTTTAGAGTCTGCAAGCCCTTCTTCGACACTCGGCAGACTCGCTCGCTAAACGCCCTTTGCGCCGTCGGACTCCAAAAGTCCGTACCGTCCGCCGGCTTCACGCCCGCCAGCTGCAACGCTTTTGATATCGCCTGTCAAAGCGGCAATCGCATTCCCTACCTTGCACTTGATGATGAACATATCGGGGATGGCGAAGGCGGCGGCGGTCAGCGGGCGAATATCGTCGCGATGGACGACGGAGAAACTGCCGCGGTCGACCAAAAAGACCTTAAAGTAGCCGTCCATCTTGGCGACGCCCGACACGTACACGCGCTGCCAATCGACGCGCTCTTCGCTCGTGGTCAAGTCGGTGACGCGCGCCGCATAGAAGTGGCCGGGGTGGATCGACTCGTTGGCGCCGATCGGCGGCTGTTTCTCCGATTCTGTGCGCACGAGGCCCTGGAGGTAGTCGGGCACGGGATCGAATCCCTTCCACTGGATGCTAAAGTCGTCGGGATCGGGAGCGAAGAGGACGTAGGCGGGGAAGGATTCGGTCGCCGGCACGTCCATCGGCTTGAGCGCCAACTGCGTGACGACGCCGTCCGACGTCGGCCGCCCCTCTCCGAATCGCTCGCTCTTCGGTGTGCCGAATTCGAACGACAGCTCTTTCTGCGACGACGGCGTCGTCGTCGTCGTCGTCTCCACTCGACTCGTCGGCGGCGACTGCCGCACCGGCGTCGACATACTCATAGGGTGTTCGTCGGCGTTGCGCGCATCCAGCGCCGCCTTCATCGTCTGACTGATGTTCTTGCCGTCTTCGGTGTACAAGTCGACGCGATACGTCGCATCGGCGGTCTCGCTAATAAACCGAGCCTGAAAATAAACTTTGCCCATGCGTATGGCACACGTAAGCGCAATCGAGTATTACGGTTAGCTTGCGGGCTTGCGACACCCCTTGATGACTGATGAAGACCATTTCGTTGAAGAGGACGGCGACGTCGTCGGCTTTTCCGCCGGGACAGTCGTAGAGCGAGCAGTGGAGGGCGAACACGGGCGACTGCTGCGGGTCGACCAGGTCGGGAGTGATGCGCCGCAGACGATTCGCGGGCAGTTCTTCGCTATCGCCGTGATCGATGAACAAGGCGTACACGGCGTTCTGCTGCGGTCTCTTCTCCTTCACGACGACGCGATGCCAGTCCGACGCGCTCTCCATCCACGCCACGTACAGCCCTTCGACGTTGATCTCCTCCAGCGACAGCGGCTTCATCATGTTCTCTGTCTGACCGCCGGCCGAACTCGCCAACGGCCTCGTCACCGAATCGGCGTAGTTGTCGGCCATAACTTTGCGCATTCTGTCGTAGGTCAGCTCGTTGTCGAACAAGCGAACGTAGAAGGTGGAGGGTCCTAAGGTGGACGTGACTAGAGCTTGGTAGGTGCGAGCGTCGACGCCGACGTCAACGGAGACGGCGCGCGTCTCCTGGGCGAGTTCCGTAGCGCTCAGCATCGAGAAGGTCATGTTGCGATCCCACGTTATTTGCGCCTCTTTCATCTCGGCGCGGTTCGTTTCGATGAACGAATTTGAACCTGAAAATAAATTCTCGCATCAAATGCCGTCTTCAGCCAACTTATTATCCTTTAGTACTTACTATCTGCCAAAGCATTAGCCATCTCAGGCAAAAGTGTCAACATCAGTTCACAAACACTCCATCTCTACGGAAACTAAGACAAACCTTCGCAAAAGCTGCGCTCGCTCACGACTGCCGGAGAGTGGAAGACGGCGGTCTTCTGTTTGCGTAGACGAGCGAACACCATGACGAGGGCGCCGCGACGCTCCACTTCGAATTCTTCAGTCAACTGATCGAGCCAGTTCGGCGCTAGATGCGGTCCTTCGGGGTACCTATCGAATGATCGATTAAAAAGTGACTCGACGAACAACACCATACCTCTGCTTGTAGACTTTCTCCAGATGATGAGCAACTACTCCGGCCGGGAACTCTGTCTGCAGAAGCGAATACAACGACTCGCGCATCTCTTCCATCTCATCGCTCAGGTCGACGTCGACATCCGCCACTTCTGTAACGGAACGCAGTCAGCATTTTAGGGCGGGTCCAACGATCGACAGATCAAAAAATTGAAGTAAAGCGAATGGACCGCAACACCAACCACCGCGAGAGTCGAATAGGTAGCGAGAGTCCATATTGGCGACATTCCAGTTCTGCCGCGCTGGCGTTTGCGGCAGCAAACTCATCGTCGCTCGTTCCTCTTCTTTTTTCTCAAGCTTGATTGAGCATAAACTGAACAACTAAATAAAGCCAAAGCGTCTTGTGCAGCAATTGCGAAAAGATAAGAAATGTGTTGCGCAATAAATGAAACACCGATAAGCGCCAATCACCAAATTCCTCGAACTCGCTCACTTGGCGACATACTGGCAGGCGCACGCGCCTCGGTACAATTCTCCTCCGCTATAGTCGTGCTCATGCTTACTTAAAAAGTATCTCCCTCATAAACTGAATGGTTAAAGCACGAGAAATCGACGGTTTTCTTTGCACCTCCTTCTACAAACGGCGAGACCGTCTTCACTGTCATGCGCCAAATAAAATGACAACACAACGCACTGCAGTTTCGCACATTACACAGTACTACCGTAATCCCGTTGACGTAGGCTCACGTAGCACTATTAAATATGTATTTTTTCAGGGATCTTTTCACCAACCTGGAGATTAGGTTGAGTAAAATATAAGAATAATCGGGNCGTTGACGTAGGCTCACGTAGCACTATTAAATATGTATTTTTTCAGGGATCTTTTCACCAACCTGGAGATTAGGTTGAGTAAAATATAAGAATACTCGGGGTTTGCCTCTGAAAGCAACCGATAACTCGCATCTTGCATCGCATTCCCACTTCCACGTCAAATTTAAGAATACGAATAGTGCACTTCGAGCGTTTGGATTTTAATAATTCAACGAGTTTCGCAGTGAAAGTGCATCGATAAGAAAAATAAGATAAAAGACAGTATATCTTTTCATTAACTCAACGCTTTTCTCTACTTTTCCTCTTGTTTATCGTGCTTTCATCAGGTATAATTGGAGAATAAATAATAAATTTAGTGCCTCAAAGCGAACGTTATTCAGGGAATATTCTCGTCCAATACGGCGCAGAGGAATTCGGATTATCTGCGAGGCGTAACGAGCGAGCTGGTTCAACTTTTGGTCAACATGATGTGTTTTCGCTAAAGAAGGTGAAAAGTTGATCTCCGGCGGAAATATGGTGCGACTGACGACGATGTAAAGGACAGAGACAACGACGACACCAACCGAATACAGTCGCTCACTGCTTTATCTGCTGCGCCTTCAATTCCATTTTAAAAACCATGTCATTGCTCGGCTCGTCAGGAAACGGCAAAACATGGCACGTCAAAGTTACAACAATGGACGCCGACTTGGATTTGAGCAGCATCGATGTACGTTTCTTCATTCCGATTCTTCAAACTCGTTCAGCTCTGTTCACGCATTTTGTGCATCGTTCACTGAAAGTTAAGACAGCTGGCATCAAATGTTATGAAATTTTTCTCTCCCTCTTTCTGCAAAAAGGCTCCGACTGACTCTCCAGGAATCTATTGTGCAAATGGCAAATTTAAAGAATGCTCTTCTTTTTTAGTGCGCTGAAAAAACATTTGCAACTATTGTAATCGCAGACGTTATTTCACAAGCGTGCACTTTCAGCCATGCATAATGGGGCGCGAGCTGTTCGATCTGGTTTGTCGAGCGATCGGCCTGCGCGAAATTTGGTACTTCGGCTTGCAGTATACGAACAAAAAACAAATACCCTGTTGGCTTGAAATGGACAAAAAGGTATACTTTTTATTTCATTATTCATGATTGCTCACCAATTTTCTTCAGGTCAACAAGCAGGAAATACCAAAACAGGATGATGGCTCGCTGCATTTGCTGTTCCTCGTTAAATTCTTTCCGGAAGAAGTGGAGGAAGAGCTGATTCAGGATATCACGCGACATTTGTTCTTTCTGCAAATCAAGCAGAGCATATTGAACATGGACTTGTACTGCCCAGCGGAGGCATCGGTGCTCCTGGCGTCTTACGCCGTTCAAGCAATCGTATGCACTCAGCATCCTCATTCTTTTTGCACCGATACCTCATTTGCAGTACGGCGACTGCGACGGCGACGTCCAATTGGAATTGAGCAAACTGCTGCCGCAATGCGTGCTCGACCAGTACGACATGTCGCCACAAATGTGGGAGGAGCGCATTCGGCGCTGGTGGACCAACAACAACGGACTGAGCTGGTGGGTCGGTGTGTTCGCGAATGACTGATTTTTGTTATAGCATCGAAGCAGCAGAACGCTACTCGCTCTGTTATGCACACGTAAGACAAGTTATGGTCTCGATCGATGCGTGTGCCACGCGCATTTCGCGCTTGGGCGCGTCATCTTTAGCCGCATTGATTTGCGCTCTTTGCCTCAAAGATTAACACCACTTATTTCGCAACGGATACCTTTAAACACTATCCACTTCAACAACGCGATTGCATTTCAGCGAAGAAGCCGAAATGGAGTACTTGAAGATTGCGCAAGATCTGGAAATGTACGGCATTCAGTACTTTCCCATTTGCGTACGTATTTTTGTTCTGCGAGTATAGCATGGCGGCTATTAGCGTGATTCATGCGTTTGCAGAATCAAAAAGAAACGGACCTGCACTTGGGCGTGTCTGCTCACGGCGTTGGCATTTACAAAGGCGCCGATCGGATCACGCCGCGCCCTTTTTTCGGATGGAGCGAAATCAAAAACATCTCTTTCAAGAACAAACGAGTAGGGACCAAGTTTTCTCGTCCTCTTCTACTTTCAGCAATTCATCGCATGTCGACTCGAAAAATGTTGAAATCCTGATATTTTGTGATCTTTTTCGGCTTGTAAAAATCACTGATTGATTTTCTATTTGCAGTTCAACATTAAAACGATGGACAAGAGCGCAATAACTTTTCGCTCCATCGACGCGTCAGTAAACAAAACTATATTAGTGAGTCGACTCTTTAAAATTGCCATCTTTGTAACGCAATTAATTCTTAGGACTTGTGCATCGGCACACACAGCCTATATTTACGTCGGCGACAGCCAGACTCGCTCGAAGTGCAGCAAATGAAAGTGCAGGCGAAGGAAGAGCGCCTTCGACGACAGGTGCGTTCATAATTGCCAGCATCCTATAGGGACTGTTCAGCGCTAACGATAAAGGTGATTAAGTTACTCTATGCTCTACCAATTACCGAGAGTGCACACAAATATTGCTTTATGATGGTCTTGATAATTGGTAGAGTGTAAAGTGACCTAATCATGTTTCACATTAATTCTAATCAGCCCTCAAGCGCCCCACAAGCCCCTACTAATGTTGGCGGCAAAATTGTTATTTTATCTACGAAATTCACCATTATTCACTATATGTTTTGTTAATTTAACAAATGCATTTTCAGCAGGAGCACAGTCGGTACGAACGCGAGAAGGACTACCGCGCCGAAGTAGAACGCGAGCGCGATCGGTTGAAGACGGATCTGGAGATGCTTAGCGATCAGATGCGAAACATCCAGAACGCGATGAAGCGCACTGAGGAGACGGCGGAGCTGCTCGCCGAGAAGGCGCGCGTGTCAGAGGAGGAGGCGCTGGTGCTGTCGAAGCGCGCTTCCGAAGCCGAAGCCGAGTGTCAGCGCATCAAAATCGCTCAGATCAAAGTCTGTCTGCATCTCCGCGCCATCTCTCTACCAACTCCCACTTTCAGGCTGAAGAATCGAAAATGACCCTCGAGCGCAAGGCGCGCGAAGCCGAGCTGATAGCCGCTCGTTTGATTCAGGAATCCGAACGAAGGTACTGCTTATTCATTCAAATGGCTGAGTTATTGGGTTGTATCGCGGATATACGGTATAATCCGGATAAACGCCCGCTTTTGGTTGGATCCCAGAATGCCGCACTTATCTGGCCTTTGCTGTGTATGTAGAGGGCGACTGCGTAGATTATTCGATAGAATAATGATAGTTTCGGCAGCTTGCAGAAATGCAGCTCTATTCTTTTGATAAATCTAAAGAAACACGTCAATACCTTTTAATATCAGGAGGACTACCAGAAGGGTTTGTGTACAGAAATAACAATGACATTTACCAATCGAATTGCAGAGCGCGAGAAGCGGAAGCGTCGCGAAATAACCTGCTGGCAGCGGGTAACAGATCGTACCCCGTGAATTACCCATACGATTCACAGATCGCCGGGGCTGAATATGGAGGCGGGACGTATTTCGGCGATCAGTACCAGAGAGCGACGGTCCCGCCGGATCCATCAGCTAATCGCGCCTTCTGCACCGACATCAGCTCGTTGAAGGCCGAAATCGAAAAGGAGAGGTGTGGTACTTCGTCGCCCTTCTTCCACCGCTCGCACTCACTTCTTCCATTGCAGAAGCGAATACAATCAGAAGAGCAGACACCTGCAGGAGCAGCTGAGCGATCTGCGAGGTGAAATCGACAGTCTCAAAGTGGACGACCGACAGACCGAGCTCGACCGCATCCACGCCGAGCACGTCAACGCGGGCGAAGACAAGTATTCGACTCTGAGAAAGGTCAGTGCTTCCATTATCCCCCTCTCTCTTTCTTTCTCTCTTTCTTGCTATCGCCGTTTAATCTGCTCCGTGATCGAATCGTCAATTTGTTTAGCCCGATCTTGGTGGCGATCGAATGGCAACCTTCAATCAGGTCAATTGCGCGTGCTTGGTTTTTAGCATAGATTGCACTAGCGTTTGTTTTGCAATAAAACTAGCCAACGTTTGATTTGTTTTGCATTATAACTAGCCAAACTTTCACTTATTGCTGCTATTGACGAACATTGTTGAGAATGTTTTCTTTGCAGAGTGCTGCTGGTTCTGCCAGGGCGCGGATTCAATTGTTCGACGGTCTCTAATGCTGCCCGTTCGGCCATCGTCGTTGCCAACGTTTTCTACTTTGTTTTACATAATCCGCAGTGCAGTGCCTTTTTGTTGTTGTTGTTAGATGCGGTGCTTTATCTGTACAGCTTCCAGTTGATCCGTATCGAATATTTAAACCGCAACGAATGTTTAATACTATTCGTGCCTGAGACAAACTTTCATGCCATTTTATTGCTGTATATTATCTTAACTTGTCACTATTGCGAACGAAATAGACGACAATATAAATGAGCGGTAATAAGTCTTTTGATACCAGAAATAAAAGAATGTATAGTTCACCAAGGACAACGCGCGCCAAGCACAGGAACCGAGCAAACAGTCCTTAATTAGCTCGACTTGTTGCTCGTTACAAATGAGTCGGTTCCATATCGCCTACTTTTAGTTAATCTTACTCGACGCAGTGACAAAATATCCTTTAAGTGCGACTTTAGTAGCTAAATTACGCGATATGAAACCGGCCTATTGTCTCAGATCAGATCGCTGCATAAGAGGATACTGTAGGGTGGTGAGAAGACGGAGACTGCAGATAAATCATCACAAGAAATCACATAAATGTACAACACTCCGCTCATATACACGAATAAGATTTGCTCAGCTCGAATATTTTTCGGTCAAAGAACGAAACTGATAAATGGCCCAAAGTTTACAAATCGTAACGAATATCCATCGTTTCGTACAAGTATAGCTCGTTACGGTAATCAACGTGCGAAAAGAGCAATAAGAGAGTCCCGAAGAGCATATCGCATGTGCAATATATTAACGGCTGACGTTGGGGAAACACGAAAAAACCGACGAAGCACCAGTGGGCGAACGACCCCTAAAACGGATTTAAATAAGGCGAGCGCCTCGAACGACATTACCTCAAACGAACAACATTATTTAATTGCGAGGAAGTAGCAATACCGCGCGCCCGAGGTTGGCAAAGACTCAAGGCCAAGATCGAAAGCGTCGTCACACAAAAGACAACAAACGAACAAATAGAATCGGTTTGTAATGGCGAAGAAGGAGCAAATTGCAAGTACGTCAGGGAGCGCCGGTCGTAGCCAAAGAGGAGAAACTCGAAGACGACGCCATTCCCCCATCCCCCGACAGCATACTGCCCGACGTGGCGTCCGGACTCGCATACTGCGACGGCGATGACAACGCGAGCAAGCTGAACCCGTTGCGCGTCGACTCCTCGTCGAAGCTCTCCAGTTCGATTGTCGTGGGCAAGAAAGGCGAGCCTAAGGCTAAAGCAAAGATCCGACCGTCTGATCCTGCACCATCGAGCCGATGGTCGACTCGTACTGGTCGGCGAGCAGTGCGAGCTTGCGCTTCTGTTCATCCTTGAGTTTGGCGACCATCTCGCGATGTTCCTCCTTCGGCAGGGTCTGTAGAAGCTGCGTCTGAAGCGCCTTGTACTGGCGCGTCTGGGTCTTGACGGCTTGTCGGAATTGCTTTCGAATCTGCACTTCCTTGGCCTGCAATAAGATCGGCGCGTTGTCGAAGTGCACAAATCGCCGCAGCAAGTCACTTACTTTGAGCTCGCGCGGCTGCTGTTTCGCTTGGAGCGTGTGGCGCTTTCTAAGGTCGTCGTTGAGCCGATTGTTGTACTGCTTCTGATTGAGCGTCTCTGACTCGTGCTGCGAGTGCTGGTGCTGCTTCTTCTGCTCCTGGAGGACGTTCACATGGCCCGTTTCGATCTCCATGGTCTGCTGATGATGCCTTCGAAGCAGTCCATGGGCCGTTTCCAGCTGACGCGAGCGAACGTTCAGCTCCTGAAAGTGCTCTTTGTAGTCAGTCACATTCGTCGCGTTGTTCAATATCCCTTTCCGCCCAACACCAACCTCTCTGAGAAGCTCCTGTTCTAGCAAATGGTACTGCAATATTCGACGTCGGCGCAGTCGTCTCAACTCTAGCTCCAGTTGCGTCTTCTGCTCGCGGACGAATCGTCTTTCGGCTTCCGACTGCTGAGATTGCATCGACTGCTTCGCTTGACGGATGGCGGCTTCGATCGCCGATCGCGATCCGCCTCTTTGCTTCAGCTCCTAAAAGCGGGTGTTGCGCAACCTTCTAACACAATGGAAACTAAAACTTCGTACCACTTTGGCGCGTTCTTTGTTCTGCTTATACTCTTTCTTCTGTAAGTTGCCAAAGTTCTTCATGTCTTGGTCTTGAGCCTGCACGATGCGCTTCTTCAACTTCTTCTCCATCTCCTCATTGGCCTTGGCCTGAAGAAAAGGCGAATGTTTGAAACTTCAAGAGAGAGCGAACGATGTGCGGAGTAGTAACATACCTTCTTTTCAAGCTCGGACTGGTGATTATGGTGGAGTTTTTGAAGCTCCTTTTGAAACTGTTGCAGCAGCTGTTCGTACTCTTTGTCGAGACGCTGCCGAAGCAACTCAACTTCACCCGCGCATCTTTCTTCGAGCTAAAAGGAAACAGTAGAATGCCATCATCATGGGTGGAGAGTAAAAGGCGCGTACCTGTTTCAGCTCCTTCTGGTGCGTCTGTCGAAGGCGTTTGTAGCCGTCCATCTGTTCATACATGTTGTTTTCGCGCTGATACTCTTCGTGCTCGCGAGTTATCAATTTCGTCGTTCGCAGCGTCGAGAACTTTGAACGGCGCAGGGTGGCTACTTCGTCCTACAATTTGCGTATAATATACTCTCGTTGCAACACATTCCACACAACCCAGAATTATTAAATAGGAATATTTTGAATAGAAAAAGTCGATAAAAGAGACCTTTGGAGGACGGTGCCCCGAAGGAATGCCTTGTTCGGGCAAAGGCGGCGTCGTCGACGGACCATTGGAGGCGATGGCGTCGTGCTCGTCGCCGATGGACACGATCGTCGTGTTGTCGTCGCGAGTGACGTTGTTGCTGGCGCCATTGTTGCCAGCACCGTTGTTTCCAGCACCGTTATTGCCAGCGCCATGATTCTGGTCGGGGACGTCGACGCCATTGCGGTCGGGCATCATGTGCGATGGAATAGGAGGTCGCTGTTGGCGGCGCTGCAGACTGCCGGCGCCCGAGCCCCCGCGACTGTGGTTGCCGGGGAAGAGGCCACCCGCCGACTGCGACGACTGATACGATGCTATCGAGTTCGACCGACTCGAAGTCGACTCCGCGCCGCCGCACAAGTCGTCGTCCTGCAGCGAAGCACCCCATTCGTCCAACATTTCAAGCCAAATAGCAATTCAACGAAATGCTTACCATCTCTTCCATGTCGAGACTGGACAGTTCGGAGGTGCTGCTGCTGCCGGCCTGCTGCTCGTCCAGGTACATAAGCTTGCGCATCTTGCGGTACTGGAAGTTGTCGAGTTCGCGAACGACAGCCTTCGTCCTGATAACAAGATCCTGGAGGACGTTGACCGGCCGAGGTTCCGTGATGAAGGCATGCTGCAGAAAGATATGGGCGTAACAGCGCGACAGCAACGACAAAGAGCTACCTCGAGACAGCGGGCGGTGTTCATTCGCTCCGAAGGTTCCTTCTTCAGACAACTCTCTATGAAAGTACGAAGCCGTGGCGACCACGGCGTCGCGGGATCGCGCGCTAGCGAAGGCGCTTCGTTTTGAGCAATATGGTACAGCGCCGACATAGCGTTCATGTTGAACAGAGGCGGTTTGCGTTCCGCTGAAATTCACTCCCATATACGCCGTAAAGCATATTACAGTTGAAGTCGGATGCATATGCTTAATAATTATGAACTAATAGTGAACTGAAGAAGACGATGTAATTGAGTAGTGACTCATACGCCGCTCTCTTTCATACTCTCTAATCGCGCTGATAATAAAACGACAGGCAAAAACGATGGAATGAAGCAAAATATTGACATCATAATTTACCTAGCTCAATGCAAGTGATGCCCAGCGACCAAATGTCGGCCCGATCATCGTACTGTCCCTCATCCATCGCCAAAATCACCTGCAAAGAATATTCCACTGCAAAGAGTGATCAACAATATTCAATATGCAAACCTCAGGAGCCATCCAGTATGGAGTTCCGACGAAGCTTTGCGCTGGACAAGCGAGCGATGCGCTTCCAAAGTCCGCTAAAGAGATTTAATGACTAACTTCAAGCGTGTCAAGCATTCTTCCACTCCACCCCCTTCGTAGATCGCATCTACGCTTACGTCACAATAACGCGCTCGCCTATTTATTGATAAGCGCCGCTCCGTGCGTATAAGCCGCGCTTAACGACACGCGTGAATATAAACAGTCGTTAACGCTCCTTTAAGGCGTTCTTTCGCTCAATCCACCACCCACCCTTCTACGCAAAACAAGCGAATACATCGCTACACCAATGAGTCAACCAGAACCACTCAAATCACAAAAAAGAGAGACAAATTACCAAGTTTGACGACACCCGGATCTGTGAGCAAAATATTGCCGGCTTTGACATCGCGATGAATGCGATTCAGACTGTGCAAGTAAGACAAGCCGTAGAGCACCTGTTCGCACATGGCCGCGATTTCCTGTTCTCGCAAAGGCTTCCTGTGCACTTCAATTATGTCGGCAGCCGATCCGATACAGTACTCCATGATCAACTGCAGATAAACGCTATTAAATACCCGCTATTCTTCTCTACAGCATACCCAGCATGTCTGCTCCTTCAGATAGCAGCCTCTGAACTGCACTATGTGCTGGTGATGTATGTTCTTGAGGAAGCGGACCTCCTTTATGATGTCCTGCCATTTCTCCAACGCCTGCTTGCCAGAAAAGGCCATTTTTTTGATCGCCACGGTTTCGTTCGTTTCAGTATCCGTCGCCTAAAGAAACCAGTGAAAATGCCGTCATTAACGTGTTGCACTGTAAAAACTTTGGAGTTTCAATCTTACATACAACAATTAACGAATCGCACAACTGTTCAACGAAGGATAGTGCTTACGAAAAAGACGGCGCCGAATGAGCCATGGCCGATTTCGCGCAGATCTTCGAATCTCTTCTCGGGATCATTGGTGGAGAATAGCTGCGCAACGGTAGGATCTTTGAGGCTGCCCGGCTTTTGTGACGAGGCTACGGGCATCTCGACTTCCGGTTAAAAACCTAAGTCGTCAGCGTCATCGAAACATTCTTGTAAACAGTTCATCTACCTGGCGAGAAGCCACAGTCGCAGCGGCTCAAGTCCAGCCCGAGTTGCAGATCAGAGCCTTCTTATTATCTTCCTTACACTACAAATATCCGCAATCGACTGTCAATCAGTGCATTTCATGGTTTATGCGTGTGAAAGCTCGTTCGCCTAGGAAAATGGGGTCAACTGAGCTCGAATCGTATCAACAGTAGACGCTACTAAAAGCGACACAACTCGGCGACATTCGAGAGGCATAAATCGATTCGCGCGATGTTGTTGTATTTGCCCAAAAATATCATCTAAATTGACTAACGGATTGTCCGGTGGGCGTGCTTGCGCTAGCGGGCCTCGAGGTCCTGCCGATTACTTACTCATAATACCAAAACTACCGTACCAAAACTATTTCATTCGAAGGCAAACATGCATCTTCTGTCCGCAAATCGACTCGTTTAACCGATCGGGAACTGCACAACATTACAGACAGACTCGGCCGAGATACTTTTGGCACACCAATCTGTAAAGCGCCGATTAAAAGCTGAAGGTTTACTTGATTCCCCTGAATCAGATTTTGCAGTCAGTTGGTTCATTAGTACCGTCGATCGAGCCACTACCACTGCATAACGCATACGATATGCACTATTCCTCAACGCTCTGTGTCACAAATATTGTCGATTTCTTCAAGGAATGCCACGCTTGTTAACTTGCTGCAAAGCTTGTTGCAGCTCTATATTGCGCACTAAATCAGTGAGTTGTCAAGTGATAGGCGATAGTCACGACATGCGGAATGACAAGAGCGAATCGGTGATGAGGAGTGGTGAGATCGCTACTTGAAGGAACGCAGCGCTCTGCCCTGACTGTCGCCGGCGATCACGACTTCCTGGTGACCAGCAGTGAACGCGACGTTGGCCTTATTGCCAGCGGGCAACGATGATCAGTCGCTCGGACATTGCTTCTTCTTTTGTGCTCAGCCGCTTTATACAGAATGCAAATACGACAATAATCAAAGTTCCCATTTATGCAATGATTTTATATGCGCTTTGGCCAGCTTAAGACAAGTTCCCATCCGACAAGCATAAAGTGCAACTGGAATATGTATTCTATGTAGTTGGAATTCAGTGATATTTTTAGCAACAATGAGATTAAACTTTCAATCTTTGTTGTAGACACGGCGGCTTCGGGTCGATACAGTCCTAACTATATATCGATGATAGGTGTACATCGTGAATCAGTTATCACCATACTAATTTGTACTACTGAGCAAGACATGGGTGCGTTGAAGGAGAGGACAGAAGAACGTTGCAGTGACGAAGTGTGTACCGCGCGGCGGGTGACGGGAGGAAACGTAGTTGACATGCGAGACATGACAGGTGATCGACTGACTGACTGACTGGCCATATTTGATTTACGTTAAAATCATGTCGATTATATTGCAAACGCACGAAATGTAGCGTTATTTTAAAAAGAGTATGACTGCTTGCAGAAGCGACGATCGTTTTCGGGTGGAAGAAAAGTGGGCGGCGATGACGATGATGTCGACTAAATGGAGGCGTGTCGCGGCAAAGTGGCGCAACCGTGCAGTGCGATGTATCTCGCCTGGATCGTCGGTGCGGCGCGCGCGGACGACCGACAACAAATTTGAGTGCTCCTAAACTTTTATGGCTGGCTCCCGAGCGGCTGTACAATGCGCTTGGGCGCCGCGGACATTGAATGAACCTACTCGGCGGCGATCGGGGAGCGCATTCACACGGCAGCGCCGAGCAGACGGCGTTGGTCGCCACCAAATTTTGGCCGCCACTAATGTGCGGGACGGGCCGTCGTGTGCGTGCCTGCCGTCCCCAGCGCCGAGCAAGTTCCCAATTGCCGACATTTGCGCGCACGTCTACTGCACTCACTCTGCTTCCCCATCGCCGGCGCTCTTTCATCCCTCCCAAATCGACGTCTAATCGCCTCAAAACTTATCCAATCGGTCGGTGAGAAAATTCGCGACTTTTGTGTTCGACCTCGTCAAATATCGGCCGTTTCGGCGCTCACCCCAGTCTGACGCCCTCGACGAATGCTGCCAAGAGAGCTATCTGTTGACAGTTGGATGACTGATGGCACTGTCATGGAGTTGCTCTCTTCACACGCATTCGTCCCACCTACGACTACCGTATCTTCTACTTTTTCTTCCTCTTCTTTTGTCGCATATATTTTTCAACCTCCTGTCTATCAGCTTCGCTATCGGGTATGTGTATGAATTTATTCAACTGCGAGTAACCACTTGTTCGACGGTGGAAAAATACATGGCAAGTGAAGTTGAGAAAGGAACGGCCGATACGTCGGGTTTCGATCGAATCGTAGCGTGGAAAATATATACAGCGATACACTGTGGTCGCTGGATGTAATCTGGAGTAATGTTTGTCGGCGCACTAATAGTCGATCACAAAATATGGCCGTCCGAAGAACAAGGGGTCAAAGTAATTTGGGTCGTAGTCTTCGCTCATGCTTCGCTTGCCGAATCGTGGCGGCCCATACGGACCGCGGACCGTTCTCCTCTTTCGTCCAAATCTAATTGGGTGATCGTAGAGTATGGTGTTTGGTGATGGAGTAATTAAAGACAAAAGTTGGTGCGTAATACTCGCGATGAGCGTATGGTGTGGGTGTTTTCTGCGCGTTTGTTGCCTCAAATAAAGTTCACGAGTTTGACGTCGGTGAAATGCGCAGGCGATGATGACAATGTGACTACAAAGCTAAATGCCACGGCAGAGGTGACGTTGCCAGGTCATCTTCCAAAGAGAGAGAGGGGTTGCCTCGACTACAGCAGTCTAGTGGCACTCGTGCTAATGAATACCGTATGGAGCGTTGTATCGGCGACGGTCGAGTCTCGCCGGGACGCCAATCCATTCCCAATATTGACTGCGTACACAACATGTCCTTGAGTTGATCGATGTACGACACAGACGCTGCCGCTTTCCCTCGGCGTGTGGCATTCTAGTGGGCAAGGAGGAGATAGGCAAGGCAGATTTGTGATTGTGGTTGTAGTCGGTGCCAAGACTGAGATAGAGCTGAAAAAACAACAAATCAAAATAAATAGAAATAGAAAGAGAGCCAACGTAGGCGGGCATCAACTGTGATAAGTGCGTGGCGTAGATTTTTGCGTGCTCGCGTCAATTCTACTCGCGAAACCGTTCATCTCCCATGACTTGTATCAACTGTCGGCTGGAAAGTGTAGAAATTTTTAGCTGATTACGATGGAGGGCCACATGTTTGATATTCTTGTGGCCGCAATTGCGCCTTGAGGGCGACGATGGAGGGTATGCGACCGGCAGTAATGGCGCTGAGCAATAACAACGATGTTGGTCAATCGTTGGCGCACCTCTCCCGTCGCGCTCCAACTCGGCACGTTCGCCGATCCGACAGCGTTTCATCCGGCCAACAATCGTCAGTTGTCACTTAGTCGGCTCGATACGTTTCAAATATTTTGAATGATGTTCAGACGCGGCGGTTCGACGGCGCTGAGTAATCGGGCGAAAGCGAAAGCTTTGCTGAAGCGGTCGTCGGCCAGCAGCGGATCGCCGGTGACTTCGTCGCCGTCGACGCCGGGCGGTTGGGACGACCGCGTGATGCCCGAATCGCCATATTCCAACCATGTCAACACCGCCGACGACAGAGATGATCGTCGCTGCTCACTGTGCTATCTGCAATCGAACAGTCTTCTCGGTCAGAGCCAGCTCACGTTGCATCTCGTCGCTGATGATTTTCATCGGCCTAGCACTCGCAAGCACCTACCTCCCCGATTGCCGCAGTCGACTGATGCCGTCAATCGTCCAAGGTTTGTGGCGATTTGCGGCTTCTTGCAGCCGCCTACAGTCGAAAGCATTCATCTGCTATTGTAGGACTACGTCGGAGCTGCAGTCGTATTTGAAGAGAAACGACGTTGTGAATGAAGTGGATATAGTCGGATTGCCCGATGACATCGCTTTAGACGATCTGATTGAACCAGGGAGCAGTGAGTATTTTACGGCGTGCAGGATAATAGCGGGATGGACAAAGTGACCTTTACAGAATCGGTGCTGGCGCATTGGAACTGCGCGTTGTGGTCGGAGGGTGTAGTGGAGAGCGGCGACAACGTGCTGTTGAACGTGGACAGAGCGTGCTCGAAGGGCATGGCTCATCGCTGTTCCGGCTGCAACCAGCTGGGCGCGAGCGTCTTGTGCCGCATGGACGGCTGCAACAAGCGTTACCACTATCCGTGCGCGGTGGGGAACGGGGGCTTCCTGGACGCGAAGGCGCTAGTCATGTTTTGTCCGGAGCACGCGGAGGAGGCGGCCGACTTTGACGACGTGGACGCGACGTGCGAGACGTGCAAGGAGGTGGGCGCCGTCAGCGATCAGCTCTTCTGCTCGTCGTGCGGCCATCGCTACCATGCGAACTGCTTGCAAGCGCCCGTCGAGTGCAGAGTGTCCGTACGCGCTGGTTGGCAGTGTCCGACTTGCAAGACGTGCCAGCAGTGCAGGTATGAACTCACCCACTCTCCCCCTCTTCCTCTGACTATTTCTTCATTTGAATCTGTCTTCAGGAACGCCGGCGACGATAGTCGTATGCTGGTGTGCGACAGCTGTGATAAAGGTTACCATATGTACTGTATGCAGCCGCCTCTCACCGCCATTCCCAAACACGGCTGGAAGTGCAAGGTTAGTTGCAATCGTTTTTGTTGTATTATCACCAAGTTGGTCTCGAAAAGGTTTCGCTGCGAAATTGCGTCCATCTAATGCTTTCACTTCTCAGCGGTTAGAATTAGACTTCCATAATAGCTAAATCTGCGATTAAAGCATTCATTGCTGGCATTTCTTAATCGGCACAAAATATTAATAGCATGATAAGAGTAAATAGCAAAATTAAAAATCATTAATGAGAATAGTAAATAACAGCAATATGAAATGAAGCAGTAGTAGTAAATGCAAATAAACTCATTAATATATACTATGTATAGTATTTGATAGTAAATATGAGTGAAAGATAGTGGATCCTTGTTAGGATAGATCTAAAAGCTGATTTCAGCTGTGCCGCGTGTGCTCCGACTGTGGAACGCGAGGTCCGGCTGGCTCGGCCTCGGCGAATCGCTGGCACTCGAACTCTTCCATTTGCGACTCATGTCATCAGCAGCGCAACAAAGGAATGTGCTGTCCAATATGCTCTCGCGCCTATCGCCATCAAAAGCAACAAATGCGGTCCTGCGTCCAATGCCGGAAGTTCGTTCTAATTTTACTTTGCTCCCTCTTTGCACTATTAATATTATTCTTTTTCTTAAGCCTTTAGCGCTTTTAATGCAATGCTAATATTGGGTCCATGCCAATTGTTGTGTTAGTTCGAGTATTACTTTGCGATACTAAGCGATATGTTTCGTAATCCACCCAATATTACGTTACTATCGGGTGATTAACGCAACGATTATATTTGCCAATTGCACTGCTCTTTTTGAATAGTATTATGTGGGCGACTTGAGGTATGCTTTAAAAAGCATTTGCGCAGCTTGATATATAACTAATGTTTTAATTGCAGGCAAGTGCACGCCGAATGCGACACAGACGCGTTGGGGTCGATGGACGGCGAGTACTTGTGCCCGGTGTGTCGACGATCTCCGTTAGTGTCGGACGCGATGATCGGCGGAGCGGCCGAAGCGCCGTCGTTGTCGGCGTCGCCGTCGGCAATTGAGACGGACGATCCGATCGAGGAGGACTTGATCAAGTTTATGAACTCGGCTATCGTCGGCGACAATTTCTCCAATACATCCAGTCCACTTGGCGGCCTCAACCCCAACGATCTTGGAGATCCGAGCATGTTCCAGCTGCAGGATATTTTTCCGGCTTCATCGACGGATTCACTGTCGGCGGCGTCGTCGCTCGAATGTCGCGTGCCGAATGCGCCGCCGCCGCGATCGAAGCAAGGCGGCCAGTCGATCAGCAGAAAGAAACCGGGCCGACCGACCGGCAGCGCGTCTGTCCGCACTCGATCGGGCGGCAAGACCGACGGAAAAGCGGCCGGCAAGTTGTGCCGAAGCAACTCGAACGGTCGTCGTCGCGGCCGGCCATCGATGCCTTCGATCGGCTCGTCGCGCTCGCTCGACCAAGAGAGCATCGAGGCGGAGGACGGCAAGCATAAGGAGGACGATAACGACTATATTCGAACTGTAGTCGTCACTTCGTCCAAAGACGACTACGTGTGCGAGCAGGTAAGTCTCGCGTCCTGTAGGAAAAAAGGAAAATGCCGCTAATTCGGCTCTTTCAGCCGTTATGCCTCGTATGCGGCAGTATCGGCAAAGATGTGGAAGGAACGATGGTGTCGTGCACGAGCTGCGCCCAAAGTTATCACTCGTACTGCGTCAACATTCACGATAAAGTAAGTAGAGTAGAAATGTGGTGTAACGCGCATGAATGCTCCTCTTTCAGCTAAACTTGTCCATTCTAAAGCGCGGCTGGCGCTGTTTGGACTGTACGGTGTGCGAAGGCTGCGGCGAAGGCAATGACGAGCCCCACCTGCTTCTGTGCGACGAATGCGACGTCTCCTACCACATTTACTGCCTCGATCCGCCACTTGATCGAATTCCACAAGGCCCTTGGCGTTGTAAAATGTAAATCATTTTTCATCAATTAGCATCTCTTTGATTGTTCTACTCGCATCTACCATCACGTTGTTAGTTCGGTGAAATAGGAGTCAAATTAATAATTTTGTAGGTGTTCGGAGTGTCGCCGCTGTCGCAAGCCGATCGAGGTCGGCGGTCGTATGGACGGACTGTGTCTTTCGTGCTCGTCTCTACGCAAATGTCCCAAGTGCGCCAAAAGCTACGAGCTCGGCGAGGCTGTCGTCAAATGCCAGAATTGCTTTCGGTACGCCGTCCCCTTTGCTCGTTTCATATCTTCCGTAATTTCGCATCTCTCTTTTAGCTGGTACCATGGCAAATGCGAGGAGTTGTACAGCGAGGAGATGCTCGAAGCGGCGGCCGAACGCTCGTTTCGATGTTCCTTTTGTCGTCCGCTCGGCACTCAGTCGTTGCCGTCGAGCTCGCTCATATCCGGTAAGCTTTGCTGTTGATATATAGATGTTGATATCTAATTGCGCTGAATTGCAGGCGATGCGATGCACTATATCGCGGACGGCGTCGCGCTGACGAAGGCTGGCTTGGAGGCGTCGCAGTGGCGACCTCCGGCCGAGGTCCGTCAGCGACGACCGCCGCCTCCGACGGTCCCGTCCGGCGCCGCGCAGGCCATTTCGGACACCATCAACGAAGTGACCGCCGCGGTAATGACCAATCGAAGCGAGTCCACGGCTGAACTGGATGGTACGTCCTATCGTAACGTTTGTCAAATGCCTACCGCCCAATTGTAGATGTGCCGATGGACGAGACGTTCGAAGGCGGAGTCGGCGGCGAAGAGACGGCCGCCCAACGTCGCGCCGCTCGCGGCCGCAAGGCCGTCAAACTGGGCATCGGCGGATTCTTCGTGCGAGCCACTCGACAGCGCAGCGTGTCCAACGTTGCCGATACTCAGCCGGCGGCAGTCGACGCCAACGGAACGCCCCGACCCAGCGTCGGCAACGAGGACGACGACGCCGAAACGAAACGCAGTGTTGAATGAGAGATGCGGTTGCAGGAGGGATTCTTCGGCGTTCAAGCGGTCGAGGGCAGACACCTTCTGGACATGCAAATCGACTGCCCGACGCTCGAGGACCAACGACGAACGGCAGCGGAATCGACCGAGACCAAAGCGACCAGTCAGCTCGACGAAAAGAGCGCGGACATACTTCGAGATCAAATCCAAGTGGCGCAAGTCGCCGCCGCCCAGCAGAAGCAGCAACAACAGCAGGTCGTGTCGGACGACGTCAGCATGCTGGCCGCCCACGACGACGACATGATGGCCGATCTCGGCGCCATTTTCAACGACCATGACCCGGCTTTCATTGACGACATCGACGAGTTCAACTTCGACGAGATCGCCCTGATGAACGACTTGGAGCACGGCGATGACCAAAGCGATGACGCCGTGACTGCCGGCGGTGACCACCACATGTCCACCGATATTAGCTCGCAGCCGGTGGGAGACGTGACGAGCGAGCATTCGTCGGCGTCGGCGACGCATACCGCCTTCTCCAACCAGGCGCTCGAGTCGCACGGCGCATATGATTCGCTGCAGGCGCATATTCCTATTGGACCCATGGAAGGCGTGAGTTCCAGTTTCTTCCCCGGCAACGGAAGTTTGCCCATCGGCGGCGTTGGACAGTCGCCGCATTCCGCCTATCCCTCGACGTCCGTCATGGCCCAACCGTTGTCCCGATCCAACAGTCAGATGGGCGAAGCGCCTTCGTCGGCGTCGGAGAAGTCGAACAATACGGAGCGATGGGAGCAGGACGAGCCGCTCGGCGATCGCGCCACCATCGCCGCCGTTCTCTTCGCCAACGTCAACCACGCCGACCTGAAGACGCAGCATCCGCTGTGGGTCGATCGCGTCAAGCAGATTCAGAAGTTGTGGCGCGCGCTCGAAGCTACCAAGCGCCAGGAGTATGTGAATAAGGCGCGCGAGAATCGTGCCAACGACCGCCGACAGCAGCCGAAGACGAAGAAGACGACGGCGCCGAAGTCGCAGGAGATGACCGTGGCGCCCGTGGACGTATCGCAGAGTCCGCAGTCGAATCCGTCGACGCCGTTCACGCCGTCGGGCTCGCGTCCACCCGGCCCCTTCAGTCCGGCCATACACGCCGCGATGGAAGTCGATCGACCCTTGTCGGGCATGATCTCCCAGTCGCCCGGCGCGCACGGCTCGCCCGGAATGGCGCAAATGCAGCAGCAGATGCCCTCCGCCTACCAATCGACTGCGTCCAATGCCTTCTTCCCGCAGGACGCCTTTGACGAATCGCAGCAGAAATTCAAAATTCCACCCGTTCCGTACGGAATGAATACTCACGGAGTGCGGACGCCCCTGCAGACGACGCCTTCGCCGCATCCCCACTCGCAGCAGCAAATGCTGATGTCGCCGCAGCCGTCGCCGTCGCCCGTCTACCAAGGCGGCCCATCGCCCGTCAAGCCGAATACGCTCGGCGAAGGCAACTGCGGCGCGCTGCCGACCCAGCAGCAAATGTACGACGAGCAGATGCAGCGGCAGCAACAAGCGGCGCACGCTCACGGCTTCCAGCATCCTGGTGCGCAGCCGCAAATGGGCCACTTGCCGATGCATCAGCAACAGAACCCCGCGATGTGGCACCAAATGCAGTCGCATCCCGGTCAACAGCCGACGATGCTCAGCCATCAAGCGCCGCCACCACCGCCGCCGCAGCCCGTTGATCCGCAGTACGACGCGCTTCTTCGACGTCAGCAAGAAATTAACAACGTTCAACAAGCGATTGAGGCAGAGCTGAACAAATTGCGCAAGCAGAAGAAGAATTTGGCCGCCAAGCGTCGCCAAGTGCAGAAGACGACCGATAGCCAGGGCGATCTGAACCAACAGGACGCGATGACTCTCGAGCGACTGCAGGCGTCGATCCCGACCAAACAGAAGGAGCTCGAAATGATCAAGAAGCAGGCGAAGCAGCACCAGACGACGGTGCAGGAGTACCAAACGCGAAACGGCATACCGCCCCCGCCAGCCGGCGGAGATAATCAGACAGCCGTGCGTCCGCAAGCGCCCTTTCCCGCTCATCGAGCGCCGTTCAACGGGCCCGGTCAGCCGGCCCAGCTGGGCATGCCCAGCCCGCAGCAGCAGCAGCAACAGCAGCAAATGATGATGGCCAACCGACCGCCGCCACTGCGCATGCCACCCCCACAACAAATGATGCGCATGGGAGCGCCGGGCGATCAGCAGCAGCATCTCACTCATCCGCAGCTCATGTCGCCCGGTTCGCAGGTCGGCGCCGGATATCGTCCCGCCGGCGTCTATGGCGCGCACGAGCAAGCGATGATGCAGCAGCATATTCGACCTCAATACCTTCCCCATCCCTCTCAGTCTTACCCGCTCGCGCAGCAAGGCAACGGCGGCATGGTTATGCCGACGCCTGCGTCAGCGCAGCAGGTGCCCGCCCCGTTGGCTATGCCGCCCGACGACGCCTCGACGGAGATCAAGCGTCAGCAACGACCGCGCAAGCGGCGAAAGAAGACGTCGGATCAGGGGCCGGGCTCGGCCGACTCGAACGTCGGTCCGGCGGCGCTTGTTCGTCAGATGACCGAACGACAGCCGATGGGCTCGTTCCGCGGGGTCAGCCCGCCCGAGCTGTCCTCGTTCGAACGCGACATTTTCGACGTTGTCGACATGATCGTGCAGAAAGTATCGATCGAAATAGATGGTATGTCTTCGAACCAATTTGCTCCCTCACTGCAACTGTTTTTAGGCGAAGATGCGGAGCGAGAAAACGGTCTGCTCAAACGTCTGCTTCAGTCGCAAAGTCC
Source organism: Plectus sambesii (assembly GCA_002796945.1). NCBI lineage: Eukaryota > Metazoa > Nematoda > Chromadorea > Plectida > Plectidae > Plectus > Plectus sambesii. Next base: position 6,591 of record NIUQ01000544.1, on the reverse strand, counting down.
CGCCGCCGACATGCCGGGCGGTATGAATTGATCTTTTCGTATGGTTATGTGCTGAGCGTGACCGCGCCGCGTTTTAGCCTCGGGCCAGCGCGCCGCAGAGCCGCCGAAGCCGAAGCGCAAGCGAGCGAATCCGAAAGCGAAGAACGCCTTCTACTCTTCGGACGAACACGCGCTATTCCTGGAGCGCGTTTCGACCCAGCTGAAGCTGCTGCCGCGCATTCCGTTGTCGGCGCTCGAGCCGAGTCCGCGCGTCGACCGTTCCTCCTGTCAGACGATCGGAGTGACGAATCTTCCCGACCGCATCGGTTCGTTCACTCCATTTCCTCAACATTCCCTTACCAAATTACTCCTTTAGATCAACCCTCGATCAGCGGCACCGATTTGGGCGAGATGAAGTTGCTCTTTATGGACGACTACTACAAATGCGTGTTCGGCAAAGAACCCCCTAAGGAGCACGCGCGCGCCTTCCCCTCCAATTCGTCGACGAACGTCGATGGCAAGTCGCTCGCCGCCGATTTGGCGCCCGACAGTCCCACTATGAGCATGCTGGCCGCCGATGCCGACGTCATGGCGCTAAAACGACGGTACGTGATATTTAAATTGAACGATATTAAGTTGGTACAATTAGATGAAGGCAGTCGGCACGAAGCGGCTAGATGTATAATATGAAAGCATAATGTGTCACCTCGTATTGCAACGTTGTCGTTCGTTTCAGACCAGATTCGCCTCTGTCGATCGTTTACGATGATGCCGATGTTCAAGACTCGACGGCCGATCTTTACGATTTGCCAGCGCTCAAGTTGCTCGCATCCGATGATGGTCGACTGTCGCCCAATTTGAAATTGGTCACACACGTGCCCGTGCGCGCCATTCCTCCCGACCCCGACCGTCAGGCGTTCTTCGAGGTAGTCTATTCGTTTGATGCAGTCGGGAGGGAACTTCGCAGCGGTTTTGATATTGTTCTCAGAATTGCTCCTGTAGATATATCGCTCCAACAGAATGGTACTGCCCACTTTTTCACGCTTTTCTACCGCGGAAATCCCTCCTTGGCCTTAGGCTTGGGCTAGAATACTATCTTAATCCAAATGCCAGTAGGGAGAACACTCCTGGTCGACAGGCACACGGGGGGAATAGTTCTCTTTTTTGGCTAATTAATATCCTCCAGTAGGTGGTGAATTAAAGTTTTGTAAGGCTGACATACAGCCAATGAATGATTGCAATGAGTGCTCGTCGAGATGTTGAATAATTGCGATTGCAGAAAGCGGACGCGTCACGGGCGATGGCTTGCGCGATGACGATGAACGAAGAGGCGGCTGGTAATATTCCGGCAGTAATGGCGCGATTGGCGGCGCTGCTCGACCTCGCCGAGCCGATCAAGTACGAAGTCCACATCGACACTCCCCCGCAAACTCCTGAAATTAAATGTAAGCCCGATGAACGCCGCCAATCCGTTGAAATCATTCATCGCTATACTTTAGCTCAATCGTCGAATGCCGTCGAAGCGCCCGACCGAAAGCCCGAATTTTGTCGGCACTGCGATGCGATCGTCAAGCAGGCTGCCATCTGCCGACGAATGAGCGAACTAGGATTGACGCCAACTGATGATGTTTGTTTTGCTCGCCTTCGCTGCAGCTACAATGATTATTTTATGTTGTTTCAGGTGAACGATGGGGTGTCATTTTGCTCATTGCCGTGCTATTATCGTTTTGTGGCCAACTGCAAGGTTGCGCTGAGCGCCGCTGATCTCAAGGTGAGCAGAAGAATTTCTTTTTTGGCGCTTGTGCTTACGTCATGTAATACTAAAGGTGCTCTCACCCTTTTGGCGATAGTGAGTTGGAGGAATGAAAGCGCCTTAAATTGACTGTCGCACAGACACGAAGAGATGATATCGATGTTTCAGGCTGCTGCTGAACACGTCGACGAGCAAACAATGGCGAAACTGACTCAACTGAGCTCCGACAGCTTCTCATCGACCAACGAGGCGGCCGATGCTAAAGCGACGACAAGCAGCGAGAAGACTTCGGATGATATCAAGTTCGACGAGATCATCGAATCGGTCGTCTGTCGAACGGAGTCGTTGTCGACACCGGCTCGTCCCTACAGCGGAACCCGCGAAACTGCGCTGCACATCAAAGATCTGCTCGCGACCGCCGACCTCATTGGAGATGACGCCGGCGCCGACTCGGCCAGTCTCGTTGCCGAGAAGCGCTGGAAGGGCACTCGGTGGGTCGTCTGGGACGCCGCCCTTCGCGATTCCTACCACAAGCTGCAAGAGCAAATCAAGCAGGTATGTCATGCGCATTCTTTAGTGTTGTTGTTACATTTCGCATAAAAACGATTGTTTCTATAGATGATCATGGCGCTTCGTCCAGCGCAACTCGAAGCGCCGGACAGGCGCAAGTGTTCGTTGTGCTCGGCGAACGGCGACGGAGAGGCCGAAGTGGCCGGTCGACTGCTCAACATGGACGCCGATCAGTGGGTGCACGTCAACTGCGCGCTGTGGTCGTCGGAGGTGTACGAAACGCAGGCGGGCGCCCTCGTGCACGTCGATCAGGCCGTGCGACGCGCGCAAATGGTCGAATGCGTCGTGTGCCATCAGTTGGGCGCCTCGATCCGCTGCTACAATCTCCTCTGCCCCAATCACTACCATCTTCCGTGCGCGAAGCAAGTCGGCTGCAACTTCATGAAGGACAAAGTTGGTTGCTCGTGGCGCGCATTTTTTTGACAACTGCTCATAATGATTAATAATCGCGCTGCAGACTTTCTTCTGCCCCGAACACAGTCAAGATGTCAAGATCGAGTTGGCGTTGAATCGACTATCCGTTCTGCGGCGCATCTACGTCGAGCGCGAGGAGAATCGCCTGATCGCCAAGTTGTTCCAGCAGGGCGACGCGGGCAGTCTCATCCTGCGCGTCGGCAGTCTCATCTTCCATCAGATCGGCCAGCTGCTGCCTCATCAGTGGAAGTCTTTCCACAACTCCGACTTTATCTTCCCCGTGCGTCATCTTTCGCTTATTCGGTTCGCGAACAGCGTGTCTGAAGTTAGTCTTTTCAGGTCGGTTATCATGTGACGCGCATCTTTTGGTCGCCGAGCAATCTTCACGGACGAATTCGCTACGAATGCTCCATCAAGGAGAGAGATGGGTTGCCGGAGTTTGTCGTCTCCTTCAACGAAGAGAGGGATATCACTATCAGCGACGTGTCGGCCTCTGGTAAGATTCTATCCATGTTCTTATATAGAGAGAGAGATGCTTAATTATGTGATTCAGCCGTGTGGAATAACATTCTGACGCCGCTCGAGCGATTGCGAGACACAAAGAGCACTCTGCTGAAGCTGTTCCCGCGCCATTTGCCCGGTGAAAATCTGTTCGGGCTGACAGAGCCGAGCATTTCAAAAATGATCGAATCGGTAAGCTTTTCGCGCCGTCTTTTTGCCGTATGGCGACCGACGACGGTCGTCATCTTTGCAGTTGCCGGGCGTCGATCAGCTTCTGACGTACGCGTTCAAGCACGGCGGCAGTCCGTTGATGGACTTGCCGTTGGCGGTCAACCCGAGCGGCTGCGCGCGGTGCGAGCCCCGCTTCCGCACCTACATCAAGCACCACCGACATCTGACCGTGCACGCCAGCGAGCAGACCTCCTCTAACAGCAACGCGACGACCGATCGTACCGACTTGCGCGCGCTGCTCCAGTTGAGCGGCTACTCCGCCGATCTTCTCGGCAGCCCCTACTACCGCTTCGAATCGGGCGGCGGCTCGCTTCAGTCGAGTCAGTACTCGCAGTACATGCGCATGAAGCGCGACTGGCGACAGGCGGTCTACCTGGCGCGCTCCAAGATTCAGGGCCTCGGACTGTACGCCAGACGCGACACCGAGATGAACTCAATGATCATCGAGTACAAGGGAGAAGTGATTCGCAACGAGGTACGCGACACATCCGCGCGTCGGATCAGTCGGTCAATTTGTGTTGTTGCAGGTGGCGGAACGCAGAGAGAAGCTCTACCAGGAGCAGAACCGCGGCGTGTACATGTTCCGCATCGACAGCGAGCGCGTCATCGACGCGACGATGGCGGGCGGGCCGGCGCGCTACATCAACCACTCGTGCGACCCGAACTGCAGCACCCAGCTGCTGCCTACGGGGCCGAACGGCGACGACATAAAGATCATTATAATCGCGAATCGACCGATCAATGCTCTCGAGGAGGTAGGGCTCTTTGAAGTGTGGCGGTGGCCGTGCTTTAACCGATCGTTTTACCCTTTTCAGCTCACCTACGACTACCAGTTCGACTTGGAAGACACGCAGGACAAACTGCCGTGTCTGTGCGGCGCTCCGAATTGTCGGAAATGGATGAATTAAACTAATTGAATGTGCTGCTGCCGCTCGTCAGGAACTGAATTGGTTTTCCTTCGTGAGATCTGATCTCACCTACGCGTCTCGTTTTACCCACTGAAAATGTTTTACGCGCTCTCAGTTTGTTGTTCTACCGCGCCAATGTTTTTTGTGCACTGTTCTTTGCCGTCGCGTTAGGCGTCGTCGAACATACTTCAAGAACGTCAGTGTTTGTAACGGTAAAATGGAGTATATAATTTATGATTGACTCACACTCGTATGATAAGCTGCTGCTGTCCACTGATTTTTCTGAAATGGTCGAAATATGTTCGACGCGCTAGACTCCTGTACTACTTTGTTTAACTGCATTAATCGATTGTTGCTTTGTTATACGAATTGCGGTGGTTCGTTTAGTCTTAAAGTATGTACACAATGTTTGAGATAGCGCCGCTGCTGAATTTAAAGCCGTTGGTTTGATTAAAGATTGACGGCGCTGAGCGATCTGTTCAATGTCCTATTTATACGTTCTATTTATGATTTTCAGTTCGTTTTACGCAACACGTTGTTACTTATTTCGTTCGCTGTTTTATTGTACGATCTTGCTGTTGTATTATTTCCTTTTGATAGGTGATTCAATGTGCTCTTAGCTACGTTCTACATTGATTTTCTTTTGTGAATTTGTGCAATAAGTTACGACTGTAAAATTGCTTAGTGTTTCTTTTGTGCTCGTCCTACGTGTGGATAGTTGTGGAAGAGAAATTAAGATAAACAAAAATACACTAACGTTTATCCACTATGTTATCATGGGAAGCGTAGAAAAGTGTCGTGTTTGGCGTCTCTGACAAGAAATTTACTTCTCGAAACACTGCGTGTATTGCCGTTTCGTTTGCTGTTCTGCGTATCATTCATGTTACCATCAGCTAGATGTGCCTCATTTGCAGCAGAGTTCCTGTGAGTAAACGTCTTGCTTATTCACACCTTTCGACACCGATTTTAATCCCCGCATATCGCCTTTGCCCCGCCCTGCGACAGCCTCGCCCGTATTATGCGCATCAGACGATTTATTCTGCACTAGGTCCAGAGCAAAATGGCTCGTTGTTAATTGTCGCATCGGGAGGTAAAATCGTCCTCGACTCAACAACGCAAACACAAGAATGCACAATATAAAACATTAAGCATTCATGCACCAGTCGCAGCATTTCAATCGGCCAGATCTCGCTGAACGAAATAGTTGGCGACGATGGCAATGAAGAAACTGAACTCTCGCAAGCGAGGATCGTCAGGGGGCAGCGTGTTGCGCAAGATACGGCACTGTCGGGCGAGGTCGCGCAACGAGGCGCACACGTCGGCGTCGAGGGGCTTCTCGAGTACGGCCATCAATGCGTACAGCCACTGCATCAGCGCCGGTGAGTAGCCATCCGATATGAACCAGTCGACTTGGAAGGCGAACAGCTGATTAACCTGCGGCGTCGGCAGCGATAGCACCAACTCAAGAATAGGCGGAGTGCCCTCATGATGTCCCACACTCGCCGCCTTTGCACCTATCGTGTCCGTTATCCCACTCGCCTTCTTCAGACAGAATGACTTCCAACTGCTTTCGTTGTTCTGAAAACGATCTCTCCCTTGTTTAACACTGTCGTTCAACAATCGTTTCGTACGGTATTTGGAAACTGCCAGCGTGATCCAAAGTTTTCTTTCAATCGTTCCTTTAACTGAGCTCGCAGCACTACCAAACGGGACCGCAACTGTGAGAAGTCTGCGCACTGCAATCAACATTTTTAGTTGGAATAAAGTATAACAATAACCAACTTGTTTCTCCTGCCATGCGAGAGGCGGAGCCGCAGTCGACGGCTGGTCTTGGCGAATGAGCACAGTTGCTTGCCGAGCGGAGGTTGAAATCCCGAACTTTGATTGGTCGAGTTCCACCGCCACTACTTCGGCACATTGGTTACGCGATACAATCACCTATAAGAAACTCAATCAAGCTTTAGTTTCACATGGCCGATACGCATAGCGGCTGCAGCCACCAGCGGTTTTCCGAAGGGTCGAGCGGACGCTAGAGCGTTTATTTAAATCATCACGGCCTTCATATGATCAACAAATTATCCAGAATCCAATTGTAATTTTATCATGACAAACTATCAAAATAATAAGGAAGACACCATAATGCGTTAATAATAGGCTATTTCATAGCATAAAAAATTTGCTGACCTGCTTGAGATAATCCTCGACAGTCCGTGGTGGCTCGTCGAGATTGACCCT
>NIUQ01000543.1:0-46481 GCA_002796945.1 Plectus sambesii | reverse complement strand
AAATTCCCTCTCCAACGAGTGCTTCATTCAAACATCGATTGAAATAATAATCGCCCACCCTCCAATAAACGCCCACCCTCTAATAATTGCCCCCCTCGGACAGTATTTAATTCGGCCCCCATGAGTGTGTGAACTGAAAACGGCCCCCACAAAGAGAGGCAGACTGAAAACGGCCCCCATAAACATTAGCGAACTGAAAACGGCCCCCACGAGTATTCGCAGACTGAAAACGGCCCCCATGAGCTGCTAAGCAAGAGAGATGATCAAACGCAATGAGTTACAGTTGGCAAATATGACAGGCGCATTTGCTGCAGAACTTTTCACACTCTAATACTCATAAATATTTGCAAGAGAACACATCTTTGAATAGAAGCTCTCAGATATAGTCTCACAACGATAATAAAAATTTGTGGGAAATGTTTTACAGATGCATTTCAAATGGTTCTTGACTGAAGTTTTCTGTCTCATACCCCTCGATATTGTGTCTGTGCATGTGTTTCTATATCAAGTATGCCACATAAGAAAGAATGGAAGCTGATCTTGCTGACCCCTTAGAAGACCATCTGAAGGAGAAGATGAAGCAGAAGGGAGTTCAACGACACCGCACGGAAGAACTCAAGAGCAGCATCCAAGTGGAATATGAATGTAGCCACAAGAAAAGCTGTAGTGGTTACCAGATGTGGTCGTTTACTGCGAATGTGGAAGGTGCCTCATTTGTACTGAATGATTGTGGTAGTCATGTGTCAGTTGATGGAGTATCGGTATGGATTAAAGCATGAACAATGAATGGCGCTGGACCTCGCGATGAAGCTGCGTAGTGGCACTGATACATCAACACTCGTCTACGATCTGCTCAAGGTGAGGAACGATGAAGTCCTTAAGAAGAAGAAGCTGATGAACACCCTGTCTGTCCTATGCAAAACGCAAGTCGACCAGCCCTCCAGTACACTCAACCGCTGACTTATGCAAGACTCTATCGTCAAGTTTCCCACTCCTCATGCCCTATTTTGGCTTGGATTAAGTTGTTTGCTCAGTCATGGAGGCTGATGACTCTGATCGTCTCATCACATTCTTAACTATGTGACATCTGCTGGTGAATCTGTCACAAGCCAGAGGAGATGTTGTTTAGATGAATGGCACACAGAAGCTGATTTACAAAGGCAACGTGGTCTGGGGTCTGTTTCATAAAACTGTTGCAATTGCAACAGTTTTATGAAATAGGCCCCTGGAGTGACGAGGTCAAGAGGCTGCACCCAATAAGGTCATTGAATTTCTATTAACCTGTCAGTGACAGTCACTAAATTACTACTCCCATTAAGGTGGTGCTGGCAATTATCGGCAAGACAGAAGATGCAGTGGCATATGAGAAGTTTTTTGGCGCGATCGCCATTGCTCTCGATCAAGCAGAATGTCATCCCTACAAACTAAGTGCAGTAACGTCCGATGGCACTCCGAAGATTTCGCTCGCAATATCGTTCGTATTCCCAACTGATCAATGACCAATTTGCTACTACCACATGCAAAAGTGGATTCCATGACATCTGACCAAAGCAGAAGTGCCTGAGAGGAACCAACAGACACTTAGCAGCTGATAAAAGACTAATAACAATTTGTTATTAAACTTTGTTGTAAGACGTTCACCCTTCGCCAGAATTGAACCTGCGAAAGTCAGACTGCTCAGGTGCCTCACACCCACGACGCCATTTGATCCCAATAACAAAACGAACACTAATGAATGTAGCCAACTGCAACTCATCTCTTAAGAGTTTTCAGTTGCACTTCATCGCGTTTGATCATCTCTCTTGCTTAGCAGCTCATGGGGGCCGCTTTCAGTCTGCGAATGTTCATGGGGGCCGTTTTCAGTTCGCTAATGTTCATGGGGGCCGTTTTCAGTCTGCCTCCCTCCATGGGGGCCGTTTTCAGTCCCTTTGGGGGCCGTTTTCAGTTTTTTCCACGAAAGGCCCTCCAGCAATAGAAGGTATAGTTTAAAGTATTTTTGCTCAGCTAATTAAAACCAAGCTATTGGAATTCAGAACAGAGAAAAGGACCTACAGTAAAATCCGCATTTAAGAGATACATTACGAGTTCCCGTGCACCTACACTATGCTACAACACAGAAACCGACCCTGAATATAAGAAAACATTTTCGATTTCCTGAGTCTGCTCCTATATCCAAGTTTTACTGGATCCGAAAAATAGCAAGTATTATAATTTTGTTGCACTTTGGAATTTAAAAGATGGCGCGCTTGTGGTTGAACATCGTCTCTTATTCAGAGATAGGGTAAGCATAGACGAGATGCGATCCGCGGTCGTTGTAACACATGTCTTAGCATATACAATTCTTTGTCTCTGCAGTTCCGGTCATAGTAATTCAAAATCTGGCATCCATTTGTCGAACGTTATCGATTACTTCATGCCCTTGATCAAATGTGCTCCAGACGGTAGTTTGAATTATAACCGGAAACAAAGTGCATATCATTTGCCCTTTGAACATGAAGCCGCAAAACAGAGTCTAGCCATCACACTCTATTTATTCTGCAATACATATTGTTCACTTTCTCAAGCAAACATAGATTTCATATACGGTATGATTGCGTTATTGAACCCATAAATCATCGCATACAGCCATCGGCGTCGTCGTTTAAGTGATTGCTGCACACATGAATAACAGTTACGATTTATCCTTATTATGAGTTTTGTACAATTTAGACAAGAATATTACTCACCTCTAGCTATGTGCGCTTTGTAAACAAAAATGTACGACGCATAACAACTGTCGCGGGGTGGCGCTGGTGTCGACCATCGAATGATATCATTCGACTGTCGACAGCAGCACGCATATGTAGTGTCATTGTTGCTGTTGACCAGTTAGTCTTGTTCGCGTTCTCCCGCCGACTTGTTTGTTTTCCTCAGAGTGTTGTGCGCTAGGCGATTGCTTGTTTGTTGGTGCTCGTCCTAGACGAGCACACCCGTTGCATCTTCATGTTTGTCATAAAGATTCCCGTTGACCTACGTTCCTACTATCGAAGACCCGGCACTACAACATCCATAAAAAAATATTGGGTTAGAAGCGCATTTCAAAAGTATAAATCTTATTCAATATGAACTGATTTTGCATGTTGTCCTTTATTTTAAAAATTCTGAGCGCATCGTTTAATACGTTAAGTCCTACTGCTAGAATTCTAGTTTTTCTAAAATCTGAAGATCCTTGCTTACAGTTTATTAACATCTGGTAACAGGTAACAGTTATGTATATGCTTATACTGACAGCTTCTGTTGTGTGTGACATCGCTGTATTTAATCTTTTGTAAATGTGGCATAAGGTGCATTTGAAAAATCGTAGTAATCACATGGGAACTTGCGTGTGCAACCTTTGAAACATATTTTTATGTAAAATACTTCATTTATTTAATAACCTGTAATCATCGTTCGGGACGAAACAATTCGGCATTTGTGTTGCTACATAGTATCTTAGTTTCAGGCCTAGTTATTGAAACTGGTCACGCAAAAATCAGCATGTCGCACTTCCAGTACAACTGTTTAGAGCTGAATTCCATGCACAGCCTGAGCATAATCCACAGTATGCTTCAGGAAGTCTGCCGCCTGAAATATATCTTTGATTAGGTTGTGTAGATGCGATACGTTTATATCTAGAAATTCGGCTGGTCAGTTAGCGATATTTTACTACACTTAAAGTTTCTTCGCTAACCATAATATCCTTAGTGCCTCTTTGAAAAGGAGCCTAAGAATATCTTTTGTGGAATGAATAAGATAATATAGTTTTAATTTAATATTACGGTAGCGATCTGTTATATGTATAACAGCGCTAGTATTGCGCAATAATTACCGAAATAGGGTTAAACTTTGCTCAACTATTAAGTAAAGGTGAAGCATAACGGATGAGCTTACCGCAGCCTCCCGCTTCTCCCATTTTGAGAGCGATACTTGCGCAGTCGACCATGATGCTGCAAACCGCGAGCAGGAGGATGACGAGCACAACCCGTGTGTGAAGAGTGAACATTTTTGGCTTGGTTGAAGAGTATGACTGAAAATACATCCATTGGGAGCGATACTATCATAGACAGACTTCTTTTACCTGGGAAGAGTAGTGATCTGAAGTCACTAGTATGCGCACGCTTGTAGAGAGCAAACGCTTCGAATGATCATCTGCTCCTCAGGAAGCGTATTTTATAGAAAAAGTTGTTGATCTTATTACACAATTTGCTCACACAATCGGAGATAACTGCGCAATAAACCTTCACGTGAATACCAACGTTTGCGAGATCGCACGTATCTACGCAGACCATTAGGAATGTAATCGTAACTTCCGACGAGACATTCAAAGTGCAATATATTCAAAGTCATACGATCATACGACTCTAACACCATCATTCATACTACAATACAGTTATATTTTCCACTTTCATGTAAGCATCGTTGTTTAGTGTTCGCAAACGCAGACCAATAAGGTTCATGAATTCCTCATGTGTTAGACTATATAAACAAAGTCTTGACTTGTTAATGGCTAGCTTCGCTCTGTTAAACAAGAATACTCATACAGATTTTAAGTATATCGAATCATTAATATGCTACTGTTAAACGTTAATTGAGCACTATTTAGTTTTACATTGAATATGTAAATGCGCTGTTTTACACGAACTGTGTACTATTTTGATTGTTTCGTAATGTGTTCCGATTCTTCATACTGCATTTAGCAGATACTTTTAGTCTACCTTATGCAGAAGTAGAAGTTTCACATTGTATGCTTTAAATTGTTGAGATGACGATGCCTATGTCTACTTGTGATGAAACATGGGTATTATTACGTTGCAGTGTCAAAGCTTTCCTCGTTAGATAAGAATATGAAGAAGCGGTTGCGATGCAAGATTGCATAGATAACGGAGCGTGAACATCACGCCGATGCGGTTTCCTATTCATAGAGCAGCGCGCGCGCGCACACGTCATGCCCGCTTGCTTTACGAAGATCGTCAATCGTACATTTGACTAGAACCCTACGCGATCGAATAAGTTTAGGCAGAACTAGGCACTTACAGTTTATACCGCAGATCGTATCTGAAATCAGAAGGAATGAATCCAGACTCATGAGAGATCAGGAACGAATGCATTATAGCAGCTGCTGACTGCGCCTCCCTTTGACCTGATTTCCCTGTCTCTATAAGGCGTAAGTGTACTTGAAGTTACCGTATTAACGGAAAGAGTGGTTCATGTACCACTAATTTTACCGTGCTGATCGGGAACAGGATGCTCTCAGAGATGACAGTGATGGTAGTGATTGCAGTTCTGTGGGCTCTTCGCAGCTGTGATTAGGCTTTTTCATCAGGATGCTGTTTCGTTCATGGAAATCCCGTTTTCCGTGTCTTAGTGAGGATGTCATATGTTGAGCAGAGGGTTGAACTAATAGTTGTGCACGGTTGAGAGGCGGTTAAAATAAGAAGGGTGCTGCACCGCTATTTCCGTAATTGCTGTAGTTCTCCACCTTCTTCATCGACGGTGCCCAAAACTGCAGCTGTGCTGAACGTTGCTCAGGTTAGGAATGATTTCTTGCACATCTTTGCAAAGTATCTTCCCATAAACATTTCTCTTGAAAAACTGTAGCGAAGCTGCTGCGTATCTCGCAGGCCCATTTGGGGAGTGGTATGATGTTGTATGTGTACAAAATGTGCATCTTGTACTTATCGCTCCGCGCGGTGATCGAATCGTGACGTGCGCGATCATTTAGCTTACTGTTAGGGTTGCCCAAGCGTTCGCGCAGTCTTGTGCAAACTCCCGAGTCCCGCTGAGGCGGTTGATAGCAATGTAATTGATGTGGGCCGCAGAAACAGTCTCTTTGAAAGACTTTTGCAACTCACTTCCGATCTCATTAACTTTAATTACGATTTACCAGAAGTATAGACGAATACATAGGATAGATAAATTAATAAATGGGAATACATAGGATGAATAAATAGACAGAGTGCACCTTGCAGAAGAACTATTCCCTTGAGTAAAAGGCAAAACAAAATTCTGTCCAGTAAGTCATGGAAGCGCCAATCGAACCGGCTCAGCTTCAATCCAATTATTAAACCATGAGTTGTTTGCAGCTCGAACAAGCGACGAATTTGTCTCATAGGGCATCTTTGAGGGCGCAGATATGTACACGTCTTGGGGGCCATATAGAAAGGATTTGCTTTCAACCATGATTATGTGGTTTTAAAAGTGCTTGGGGAAACTCAATCCTATTAGCTCATAGTTACCATGTATAATCGTCTTACAGGAATTGCGCACGCATATGGACTGCTCATGAAATGTCCAGAAATTGTATTTTCAAATGAATAGAAAAGAACACTCTTTCTTGTTTGCAATTTGACAAACCATTCAGCTCTGTTAGACCAAAAAACCAATACACCCTCAGCATGATTACGGTAGATTCTTTTGTAAAGAGTTCAAATGCAGTTTTGTCTGCAAGGTAAACTTTCGTTGGCTTCCAATTGGACAGTGCCGATGTTTGCATGAGCCTAAGGCTAGGTGTATTTTGTTTCCCTGCACAGTAATTAGTATGCACTTTGTTGCGGCTTGCGATCAATCTATTACACGCTTTATTCGCATTAACCAATAGGAGCGGACGTGCGAAACGCCGCTTGCCTACACAGCAAAACAGCTATCTAATCTAACAGGCAGACTTCGCGCAGACATGACATGACCGATGACAGACATGACACCACTGTCTGTGGAATCTGTCTTCGCGGCTTGGTCCCTCACACACGTCAACAGCCGTATCTTCAAGAGCACAGTTCTCACTGTAACCGTTTTTCGGTCTTTATTATCTCGCTTTGTGATGCTTACTTTGTGCACACCTACATTTAAATGAGCTGTTAGTGTATTTGCTGATGACTCCGTTGTTCAATGACCACTCGCAATCGGACATAACTTTGTACTTAGAACCTTCAGTTGCTGCGTTAGGTAAGATCTTTTCATATGGGGGTGTAACTTGAGAAGATTCAAAGGGAGCATTTCTTTCGGTAACACTCTATATGATGCCTATGTCTTCTTAAGGGGGACGGCTTTCTTGAACATGAAAGTGAGCAAACGCGAACATGATCACCAGCCTCCATACTTGAAGAATCAGTTTTTCGAGTTAAAGACCAATAATTGCTAATTATGCCCATCTTTATGTTCAACTAATGCCGTGACTTTCCTAAATTTTCAGTTGCGTTCAATCTTTTATTTCGATATATGAAATATCCATGATTGAGACTTTGCGCACATTTAATCGATTTTGGAAATTAAAAAGTACATTTCCTGATTCATTTCCATGGAAAGTATTCATAATATCCAATTTTTTGTTGTCAAACACAACTACTTTAAATTTAAGCTTATAGTTCGAGATGAAGCAGACCTGCCGTGTAGCTTTGCTTTCTCGCTTTAGAAATTGTTATTGCTTTTTTAGTTTTGTATAAACCTTACATTTCATTTAGAGAAAAAGAATATGTATTCGCTGCAGTTCATTCGCTGTAATTCGATAATTCTGTCTTTTTCACGAAACATAGATGAAATTCTCGTTTAATCAATGCCTCTGTTGTATACTTGACGCAGCGTCCATCACCCCATCTCATTCTTTTGTGCATCAGAGTCATAGCCAGCTAAAGCACAGCAAATTGTTACTAGCTTCTGCTTATGGCGCGCGCACCGGACACACGCGTGATTTAACCTATTTATGCGTACCAGATGTGACATAATAGTACATTTTTAATTGAGAGAATGAAATGTATTCATCATAATACGACTTTAAATTGCAATTGCTAACAGTTTCGGTTTGTAATGTATGGAGAAAGAATGCGATCCTCGCTATAGACGCTCTCTATGATTGCAAACGACTTAGTCTACGAGTGATCCAGTTTAAGTATAAGTAAGTTCTAAAGTGGTCTGATCTTCCAACTTTATTTTGAAACGTTGCGATTCTCATCTAACGCGGTGTATGACCGTTCAGAACGGACATCTCTTGAAAACTACAGCCTGCAAACTTAGTGCCGGCCCGTGCTTGGCTCGGTAGTTACCTATCGTACTTTGACCCCCTTAACCCCAGGGTGTTTCACTATCATTACGATGTAGTGTTTGCATAACGATGAACGTTTCAAATGTTGCATCAGGAAGTGACTTTGTACACATTGCCGTTATAGCGTTAAAGCATGCAGTGAATGTGCAATATTGAAGGTAATAAAAATGGTGCGAGTTGCTCATCATCCATTCGAGCTAATTGTAACTTCAATTGGGTTATTGAACACGTTTCACATACATGTGATCTTTTAAGCTGAGAGTGACCAATAAACATAATAAATAGGATGACGATAATAATTTTCTTCAATAATACGTTAAGTCCTATAACATGGGTGAGCAGCAAAAACAGCCATACAGAGACAGGGAATTCAATGAACAAATAGACACGCATTCAGGCAGCACATCTCTAAATGACATCTTGAACTCGTCAATAGCCAATCTTAGTTAATTTGCCATCCTCTCTCACTTACTTTATTTAGCCCTCTACAATGACAAAGTTTATCGAAAGGTCCCTGACAAACATTAACTAGCTTTTTTCTTTAATTTAATGATCTCGATCTGAGAGAATCTAAAGTATCAATAGTCATATAACATACATCTAGAGGTCTGTTTTGAAACGCCCTATTTTAGCACGAATTAAAGCATTTCCACTTCGAGGAAACTTAACCACGATTGGTTGACACTAATTCTCGTCGATTTCTTCACATCCTGAGAGCAAGCTGCGCGTTGTAGCTGCGATACGTTTATGGAACTTAGAGCTTTCTTTCTGCTCTAGTATTCTCCATACAGCATAGTCCGTTGGATCCATATTTGATGTATTTGTAATTCATTCAACTGAGCTGAAAACCGGAGAAATCTACCCCCATGGAAGATTGAGTGGTTTTAGCCCTATCAGATGGCACAGAGTCCTGTGCTGAAAAGTCCATTCATTGTCACCAAAGTGCTCTTGAGTCCAAAGAACCACATTTTCATGCAAAATTCTGTTGATGTAAACTTGAGAATCGATTTTCACACCTCATGCAACAAAGAACAGCGGCGTTATTGAATTTACAGTTTTACCAATTCAAATCATGATCGATGAAGTCTTTTGCCTACTTTGCACAATCCGATAATTTTTACTGCTTTCCAAATGGTTCTTCAACAATATTTTAACATTTTTTTGATAGAAAGTCTGTTCAGTCGTGAAAAGCTTGTCGTTGAAAGAAATATCTGTGCTGAACATTATCGACCAAAGTCTTCAGGGGAGGCGGACACATGACCGACCCGGACAGTTCACGGACTAGGACATTTCTTCGATCCAATTTTCATCGATCATGCATTTGACTTACTGTTCTGTTAAGAAATACGTAGTAAGTTAGTTGAGATGTGTGAAAGGTAGCCGAAGTATTCAAAAGCTGTCAAAAAAGAATAGTGACAAAAGTGTTAGACAGAAGAACAAACAAGAGCCAAAAAGTATAGCAAAAGGAGTGATTCAGAGAGGAAGCAAACAGATGTAGTAAAAAAGCGCGATGCGAGAGAGCAGTTAAGATGCTGTTGTATCTATTATTATTATTATTATTAGGCATGCCCAGACGGCCAGACTGCTGGGCTGATGATTAGACAGAGAGCGAAACTGGGCGCGCGCGCTGGCCTTCCTAGGTAAACACAACAACCCTTTACGACCTTATCTACTCTATGCTACTTGTGGTGTACATCACGCAGTTATTACTTGTTTACCCGTCTATCTGCCAGCACTGTTTTTCTCCCATACATCACAATAAACGCTTATGCCGTTATCGCTCACAGCAATGTCCACCCTCCACGGCACATTAATTACCTTATAAAATCGACTATTGTTTATTTATGAGCTCAATTGACTTATAAGCGGCCTCAGTACCTATTACAAAGTTACTGTAAGTTATTAATTAGCCAATCATCCGGTCTAAAGGCTTTCAATACGTATTGCATATGCTAAAATACGTATTGGATATTGCATATGCTAATATGTTGACGAAATATACGTGAATGTCTTTACTGCAAGCATGCGCATTGTGGCATATAAGATAGATACCTTCCGTACAGCTGTTAAAATTGCACTGCTTTTCAGTGATAAATCTTGGCAGTGAAAAATCATGTTAGTGAACTGTCCGAGTCGGTCAAGTGTCCGCTTCCCGTCTTCGCCTTTATCCTAACATTTTCTCCTTTAGCTCATGAACTTCTGATGGCTTGAAAAGATGATACTTTTAGCTCGTTCTTGAAAATGTTCTGTACGGACCGATTGCTTTTATTGAGCTCCCTGCCCAGTTTTCTCATTGACCGTCGTGGACTTTGCTTGATCGGAGAGCGGAGGACAATTTTCATTTGTGAAGTGTTTTACGGATCCTGGACGACCCGATCGTGGATTAGATTCTGAATTTACGACACCATATTTTCTTTTATCGTTCAAATGGATTTTCTCGCGGAGGCTTCATGGACGCGGAACCCATTGAAGGCGCTTGTTAATGGGACCTACGTACGTCCGGAATCAGGGCCCGAATGGCTAGAAGAAGAATGTCAACGCTTTGCGCGAGCAAAAACGAGCGTGCTCTATGGGTTTAGCGAGCATGCTCTGTGGCTGTAAATTCGTTTCCATTTCTACGTTAACCGAATCAGTACAAATTTTGCTCATGGAGTTTGAGTAAAGATGCTTTTTTATGTTGATTTAAAAATAGCTACGGACATGTCAGATTTTATACTGCGAAAAAAGTTATATGGTATGTTAAGGCCAACCCAACTAGCAATATTTAGATTATTACATATCGCATTTGCGCAGCTGCAGGTCAAATGATATTTTCGACTGCTTAACAGCTGCGATTCCATAGACTTGCTATTGATATTAACACACCTGTCTCTGTTATCACATTATCCGCTTATGAAAAGGAGACGTTGTACCAACTGAAAATAACAAGTCATTTGGATGAGTGAATTTTACGGAAAAGGCAGTAGGTGAGCTGTGATTTCAAGGTTATGACGAGTGGCTTTTTTTGGCAAAGTACCCTAATAGAAGACATACAGCAAAGAGCATTCAAATAAAAAAATTTCCATTAAGCTTGCAGACATTTTGCAGTTAGCTACGCAAGATTAGTTTGCTCTAGTCAATACAGAGATGTGTACTATACTAGTGGAAATTCGGTGTTGAAAAAGTGGATAGAGCAATGAAACAACCTCTTTCGTTACCATAATTGGTCAAATTTTATCTCGCGGCGCTCCTCATCGCGTACGAACGGCGGTATAGCGTCGAGCGCTAGTTGGGTCACTTTTGCATGTTATCTTTGCTTATTAACGATGTTAATCAAGTGGTGAGTCAAAACAGCAGTTGATTGCGCATGAAATGCGCTGGAATATTACATCATTATCATGGATTTTACGATCTGCTGCAATTCTAGGAGATGTCCAAGCTTTTTGCTATTCATGATGTCGCGTTGTCTACCAGATTGTCTCTCGCTCTATCTCCGACCGAAGCATAGAATCCAATGGGTATTGAGGGTATTAGTTGCATTTAACCTCTAAATTATGGTATCTATTCAGTTTAGCTCCTTAGTGGTACGAACAAATTTCTGTTATCGTAAAGTAATGAAATCACAAAATCACCTCTATCTGAGTTTACAATTGTACTTTTAAAATATTTTGGTCAGCATATTTAAAATCTATTAGAGAGTGAAAATTTTGTGAATATTTAGCTCCCAAGATGATTAATGATACTCGCAGAATCCAAGCTTATGCCTGTGTCAAATTCTCGGATTCTTTGTTTTTCGGTGTAGTGTGACGCTGACATCATGCTCTCTCCCGTTGGCAGGCAATGGGGTTGTAGAAGTCGAAACGCGCAACAACGGGTCGTCTTAGTTGGCCGTTTGTCCGCAGGCGCTTTCCACCACTCTGATTTATCGGCATCGTCGACGTGGCTTCTCCGCCGGCAAGATGGCAGCAGCCGCTTCAATCGGTTTTCGCACTGCAAAAGACGAAGGGAGCACGCGCGCGCGCAGTGGATTACATTGCTCAACCGTCTGGCGATTGACGATCTGTGCCCTTTAAGATGAAGGCATGGGTTGGCGTCTGTCACTTTGTAAAATCGTGTGACGCGCCAATAGTTTTGGGTTCCTCCTCGGCGTGGCGCCCGTTTGCGAAAGAATCTGCTTTCCTTCTGTAAATTGGGCACATTCTAATGGGGTAAAATTATGAGTCGCTTGGAGATACTCGGCTTCTAGGATTAAAAGTACACCTTGAAGACATCAAAGTCGCGCGCAATCCCTTGGTGTGTTAAAAGAGTTACAACGATTATACCGATTCAAACTGAAAATTTTAATTATTGTTAAAAATTCTGCCAACTGAATCAAAACAGTTAGTGAATATATTAGCAGCTCAAAATAATTGACAAATGACGCTAATTGATAGCTGTATTTGTGCGACCAACACATTCGCGCCATCGCGTTGTTTTCACGCCCATTCTGGGGCTTCCTCGTGCCGAGGCGCGCGGTCGATACTAGTCGCTATTTCTTTGGTACCGCTATTGCGCGCTTCACAGGGATCTTGTGCAAATCCGTAATTCCGCACCGACGGGCACGCTGACTCTTCTGTTTGACTCTTTGCTGCTACGAAAGCAATGAGGAGTAGGAGTGAAACGCTTTGACGGATTGATCGAAGGAAGGATTGTTGAGCAATGTCCGTTGGGCGCGGCTGGCATATTGGATTCCGTGTTTCCTGAAAAATTTTGCTCTCTTGTTTCATTTCATTGCTTCTTAAAATATTACCTCAGAGAACGAATTATGTCCTATTACTGATATTAAGATAAGAGGGAAGTATTTTCTAAAACGATTGAGCAATATGCAAAGTTTAAATTATTGATTTGAAAACTATATTACATTATTGCCAGTTTAATATAATATCATTTTTCTGAATCGTACCGCTTCTCCTACTTAAAAAATTTCTTAGATGTCGACTTAATATGATCAAAAATGTCCTTAAAGTGAATCTTAAATGAAAAAGATTGGCCAAGAAATTCAAAATACAGCAGTTTTTCTCGTAGCGTAACAGACGTACTACATTAATATGGCAGAGCATGCCGTTGATGGATCGTTTGAACGAAATCATTATGACTACCACAAGCCGTATATTTGGAGTAATTTCTTTCGCTATTAGACCAGTGACTCGTGCACATGAAATGAATACCTGCCCCCAGCCGAAATGAGGAAACATGTAACGCTCTTTTTAACAGCATTGATTAAACTTTACTGTAGGGTAGCACCTATCACGTTAAAAATTTGATTGGAACCAAATAAAGCAACATGTAATAGTGTAATAGAGACATGAAATAGTCGGTAAGAAATACTGTAGTACTAAATAGTCTTTGCGGCTGTGCAATCACAGATATTCCACATTGTGCATTTGCCTCCAGGCAGGCTGTGTCATAGATGAAGTCTTAAATACCGAGCCGATCGAGCGTTCAGAA
The DNA here is from genome assembly GCA_002796945.1 of Plectus sambesii. Taxonomy (NCBI): domain Eukaryota; kingdom Metazoa; phylum Nematoda; class Chromadorea; order Plectida; family Plectidae; genus Plectus; species Plectus sambesii. The sequence continues at coordinate 32,962 of NIUQ01000543.1, read as the reverse complement.
ATGCCGTTAAGGAAAAAGTTTAATATAATGGTGCAGGTGAAATGATTCTAGCAATATTTTTTTGCTTTACGGCAATAATATGTAACCATGATCTGAATATACAAGTAATTCTTTGTGAAATCTGCCAGAATTATTTCACATTTACATGACGATGCGTCGAACGCTCCACACTGCGAAAGTAACTCCGTGTCGCGCCTCCTCAAATCCATTCACCCCTGGCGCGCCGAGTTCGTAACTGTACTGAATCGACACTCTGTTGTCTGTGCCATGTGCTCGCGTTCTGGGGAGTGAAGCGCTTTGCCGGATTGATCGATGGACGTTTGGAGGCGGATGAGCACTGGTGACCAACAGCTGCCGGCCAGGGATCAGCCTGACGCGGCACACACGGACGAAGAGCGGTGTCTTATAATGCGGACACCTCCTGCCACGTCTGCACGCTCTCTGCGAGGAAGATTTCAAAAGTCTGACAGGTAAAGGCCCCTTATTTGCTTATGAAGTTTTGTCAAATTAATTCAAGACTGTAATTTCCGCTCAGTTTGCCGCTCACTCAGGGTTGAAAATGTTCATTTTGGTGGCGACAGGGCAGAGAAATTCAGTGGATAATTTCAGTGAATTCGCGCGCAATAAACTTTCGTAGCGTTTTCTTCGAATGAATAGGCGTTCTCAAAATTGAGGAAACACAATGAGCTTGCGAATAATACCAAGTGGAACGAATTGATTTACCGCTCCGTTCGAGTAAATGGGCGACTGCCGGCTCCTCGGCTTTTGACTTCACTTCCTACTCACTCGATTGATTACATCGTTCACTTGTTAGTCGAATGGCTTACGCTGAAACGCCGGCAACCAACGGCTCAGCCCTACTGGTGTCCATTCCTTCTGCCACATCAACAGCCATCTGTAGATGTCGAAGACGAGAGAATGGGGCATCGTGTTCCCGGTCTCCAAGCGATCACAGAAGGTACATTTTTGCTATTATATTCACTCTCTTTGTTGACGCGTCTTTAATATGAATTCTTACTGCACGCCATCTCATTTCTGAGCGCATCTCTCTATACCTTTTATTTCACGTTCTACCTGCGCTCTTTTGAGTTGTCGGCTTAAGATTGCTTCAGTACTGTTCCTCTCGGAGAACTGCTGTCAAAAGCACTAATCTCACTCTGTCCGCCTTTCCCTAGTTATCGATTAATTATTCGTTTTTCCAAATGTAAGCCTAAAGGAGTTCGCGCTTTTATCGGTTTCCTCACGCGGCGAAATTGCGACTATTCTGCAATCAGATGCTGCAAGTTTAGCACTCACACGAACCTCATCCGAAGGAAATATGCACATAAACGGAATTATTAAGTTGTAATATTGAAGCGTGTGAGCCTCAAAGGATCAATTCAGCCAGTCGCATCCCAGTTCATCAGCGCTTTTTCATCGATTTTAAATTTGTCTCTCGGCCAGCGACACTGTCGAATAATAACTTCGTTCGCGGAGACAAGCGAATGGCCTGAACGTCGGAAGTTGGGAGGGCATTGCTTATTCATCTGAACCTGCGTTTGAAGGGAAACTCCAACGTTCTGATTCCCAAAAGATCAGTCATTGAAATCAGAGACGAGCTGACTGAGCTGCGCATTTCATATACGATGTCTTATATAAGGTATGAGATGCAGCCAGTTTTTGTCAGATTTTAGTGACTGATCTTCAGTAAAACAGGATTCAACCGCCAACAATTATGGGGGAATATATAGTGCATTACTATTAGCTTCTTATGTCAACTTTGATTTGCGCTATAAATTATTATTATTTGCAGCTTAAAACAATACATGCACACTTCTGACAGCTATATGCGTCCAAAGTTTCTTTTAAGGCATAAAATATATGATAATACAAGGCAGAGTACTGCTATAACACTAAGGTGGGGCTCAGTTCTATGTCACGTCTCGATTTAAGCTAACAAAAGCATGAAAAGCTTTTAAGTCCATGCCTAAAAGAACGGCATCGTAAAAGTTGAGAACACGATCATCAAGGTTGTTGTCAGCAACATTTGAGTGTTGGTTGCTATGACCAAGGAACTGCACTAGGACACTCCATTTCTTTTCACCTATCACGTGCACTGATTGATGATTGGGCCTCCTCCTGCAACTCAAAGATTGATGACCTTAAACTTGAAAAATACTGAGGATATGTAAATCTTGGCCGTAGTTGATCGAAGCTGCCAACTGCTGCGCTGTCTTTGAGTGGGGGATGTATACGTTGCTTGCAATGGGAAGTTTAATATGAAAGGACAACGTATTCTTATTTGCTGAGAAAATATATTTAATTGGAAAATTAATGGCAAGATAATTTGCTGCAGTATGATTTGCAGGAAAATGTATTTGCATGCGGATCATCATAAATTTTAGATTTCGCATAAGAATGCATAAATGATCATTTTATCAGAGATACATGATGCCTTATCGGAAGATTATAGTCTCCAATTCACTACCTTTTTGCTCTTCTCTTATTTCACTATTTTGCACTATGCTAAAACTTTTGAAAGAGAACAAAGATGAGTAATGGTAATTGTGTAGGACATAAGCAGCGAGAAATGACAGTTTCTCTCGTTACTCCAACAATTATGTTGATCGCATATGGAATAATGACTATGGTGACAGACACATGAAGAATCAGTTCCAGGAAATACCTAAAACCCTAATTCATTCATTTATCCCAGCACTCTCCGATCAATCCCATCCGTAAAAGAAATTACAGAGATGAATTATTTGGCAATTCATAAAACTACTTGTTCGGTTTTAATGAAACTGCCAATGGGGACCACAAGTATCCGGTGAATTATCACAAAAAATGAACAGAACCGAAATCGTGCATGACCTTTACACTACTCTCTAAATCGAGTTCATTGTTTTCACACCAGAAGAATAATTGATTGTTTTAATGAAATAGTTTATTGTAATAATCATTCCAATGTTTTGCACTTCAACGTACGTCATTGATTTTTCAATGAATCTTTTCATTGTTTTACAATGAATTATTTCATAAAAACAATGAGAAAAATTTTCTGGTGTAAAAAACAATGAACTCGATTTAGAGAGTACGAGACAGTGTTACTTTTCCAGCCGTTGTCCGAAAAATAACGTAATCGTCTTGCGATAATCATCGCAACCGTAACATTTCAGAAGAAAGCGGTCGGCCCCTGACAGCGATAGCAGTTCCGATGAAGACGACGACCTGCGGTTCTACGAGTACAGCACTTTTCACGGTGTCAGGGACCTCTTTCACTCCAAAAGTTCATTAATGAGCTCACTGTGGTTGTTCACGCTTATTGCCGCCGTTCTCTGCTCAGTTTACGGTTGCGCTGCTATTATAATGGAATATGTACAGCGTCCTGTTGTGGTTTCATATATTCAAGTAAGTTGTATTTACAGAATAATTTAATAACACATTCGATTTCTGAGATTTTAAAAGTTTAATCTGTTCTCAGTTAACTCTTAAAAAATGTAGCCAACATCCGTATTAGTAATGCTCCAGCAGCCAACATATATACATTATACTTTTTAATTATCTTTAAAGCTAATTTCTGAACGAAAAAAAAGGAGCTGTTGAAGTAGGAATAGTAGCTAGCGCAAACTGTGGTCAAACTTCCTCAATATCAATTTTCTCTTTTGCTCTAATTTAATAGAGTGAGATTTTATTTAAAAATATGTCCAGTCCCATATGAACAGGTCAAATCGGAAAAATTCAATCCTCATTTTAAATTAGCGAAGAAAATTTCGGGACCAAGCGCGCTAAATCGATTTGCTATAGTAAATACGCAAACTTAATTGTTTCTCAAACACCGAAAGAAAATAAAGCTCGTCCAAAAAATAAAAATCCCATTGATTAATAGGAGTTTGATTGCCTCCCTCTCTGGAATATTTGACGAGCAGCTTACTATCAGTCCTAAAAAATATTTAGACTAATAGATACACTAATACACCATGACAGAATACTTCACGAATAGGCGTACTCCATATGTCAACAGTTTCTTTTCAGGAGAGTGTAAACAAGTTATCGCTGCCCGACGTGGTCGTTTGTCCCTTCAACCGTTTCAATCATTCATTTCTCGAAGAGCACAACGTCTCCGCAGGACTTGCTCAGTACCTGGAACTATCATTTCCCAGCCCGGTGCCCCACAGCTTTCAAAAGCACCTATACCTCGAGACGATAAAAAACATTGATCGGTTCCAATACGAGTTGGAACAGCTCCTCGCGAGAATGGGAAATATCACTTACACGGAGTTTATTCACAGAGCTTCACTGCACTGTTCTGCGTTTTTCGACGAGACGCAGTTTCCGGTATTTTTTTCCGTTTCTCAAACTGAATTTGATGTTAAAAATTGTTTTGCCACTTGGTGGTAATGAGACGATTTGGCCCAAAGTGCACATCTGTGCTTTCATTAATTATAATGCGTTGTTAGGCGTGCGCAAAATAGCTCTCCACTTAAACAAGTTTCTTCCCTTAATCCGTGATCACTGTTTGATATATTTTTGGTTATTTTCCATTTGAGCTGACCATGAAAAAGATGTACGCAGACTTGGTTGAGAAATGTCGAAATGAGATTCGAAAGGTTGAGGTAATCTGGCTTCATCTCGGTGGTCACCTTCCTTTCCATTATCCTGCCATCATAGACTACTTTCTTGTCGTCCATATTATTACATCGCATGGAACGAAATTTAAAGCTGGTGTGCATTTGCGAACCAGTATTTTTTATCAAGTTATAGACTGCTTTTTGGAATGGAGCAGTTTCATCTTTTTAACAAGCGTGCAAAAGAAAACAAGCCGCACTCAAAAAATTATTCAATATTGTAGCCCGAAATTTCGCAAACCGACAGAAAACAATATCCCGAAAACTTCGTTACAAGAGTTTCTTGTTTGTACATAAACATGTTAACATTGAAAGTAGTAACTTAGTGTATGACCTACTAAAATAGCATAATTCAAAGGTAACCTTTAGATATGCGACAATCTGACGGAAATAATGACATCTGCGGGTAAATGCTTTCGAATTCCTGGGGCGGACCAGGAGGGAGACGGATTTGGCTATGGCATCCGCGTGGTCATCCGCCTGCCACATAGACTGTTCAACCCGGGCGTTAACCAATTGCTCAACGACGGTATCGCCGTCAAACTGGCCGAGCGCAATCGCGGAATCGACCACGATCTCACCTTTATTCCCAGTGGTAAGAAAAACAGTGCCCCTTTCTTAGACTTCCGCTTTCCTCAGGTACATCATTTTCACTGTAGCAAAACCACTTTTCAAGTCAGAGGGGATATATTTAATATCAGGTTAGTGTAATAAATGTTCTTTTGGATTTGAAAAACGTCTCTGTTGAATTGGCAAGTATCCTTACTACAGAGAAAATGGTATATTCATAGCGATGGAAATTCTACAATTTATGAACGTATTGGTTTTCAAAATCAGTGCTGTAATTGTATGCTCGCACATTATCTATTTATTAGAAAAGAAGAAATTTTCGTCCCATTTTAGCATTATCAGTATTTATGATAATTAATATGAGTTAACTTGGTGGATTCTTTTTGTGCCAAAGCTTGCATAGCGGCAGCAAGTTTAGTCAAAGTCATCATACAGTAACAGGATCAGCGTGCGCCGTACGAGCAGAAAAGGTATATAAAAGAATTTCTTTTTAGGTGTCCACGCGATAATGCCCTTGTACGCAACGCGCTACGACTTTATGAACGACCCACCGCGCTACATGTGCAATCACGATGCCGATCAAACATATAGTCGAATCTGGTGAGCCTATTTATTTTTTCAATACGATATCTTTTTATTATGACATCATTAAAGTGATCATGTTTCTTCTAATTAAAGACGTACGGGTTTATTTACTCCACTTCACTTGTTTGAATGATCAAAGTTATGAGTGCATAAAACATGGACAAGAAAGTTGAACTGATTTAACTGATTCATAAATGCTGAAAAGTAATCACCAAAAGCAGGCTACACCTAGGAATTGTTGTTTCAAAACTTCTTCAAGTTATTGTACATTTCTTCCACTCTTGGAATAACACGGATGCTCATCAAACGATTATATGCATCATTTTTTTCACTTTAATTATGACAATTATTAATTCAAAGAGGGCATTTTCCAAATTAAAAACGACTCATTCCAAGTGAAATAATTATGAAAAGGCGTTCTTCGATTTAAAAAATGTCCTCGGTGAACTGAAAACTTTCTTTGTTAAAGTGGAAATGGTGTGAATGCATGGTTTAAGTCGTTAACATTATTTTACTGTTTGAGGATAAACTTCACTGCAGGTGTTTCGAGATTTGCCTGACGAAGGAGGCGGAGGACACCTGTAACTGCTCGTTGGCAGCGTCTGCAGTTCCCCGCAAACCGCTTCTCTGCACAACCAAGCAGTTCTTCCACTGCTTTCTCGCGGTGGTTTTTTCCGCAAACCACAGCAAACTGGTGGACAGCTGCAAACGCCAGTGTCGTCCTCCCTGCTCCTTTTGGCAATATGACAAAAGCGTTAGCTACGCTCGCTTTCCCGCGCCCGAGGCTCGATTCTTCGTCGCCAATGACAGTGAATGGGAGCAGCTCACTCATACGATCATTCTAGAGGTGAGCGGACCATATTTTTTAAAGGTTGAGGGAACAGTATCGTGCACACACATTAACGCTTCACGATTGTTGGTTGGGTGCTAATTAACGTAATCGACTGCAAAATATTACTTTAAATAGTTTTGCCAGCGTCTTTAAGGCGACTTCTATTGTCATCCGAGCCGCGCCCTCAAAATTATTACTCAATTACTAACACGAACGTCGATGTTACAAGCGTACGAAAAAATGACACCCTATTCACATACTCACAACACATTTCTTCGTATAAATGGAAATTCTGACTTATGTTTTCCAAGTGAGGAAAATGACTTCAAGTGAGAAATACTATCATGCTTTATGAAAGGCTGTTATTTAGCGGCTGAGAGTTCTATCTTCTTGAATTGCAGGAAGTTTCCAAAATTTTGAGTCGATCAAATGGGTCCAGTCAACTTCCGTCCAAATCTATTTTTCTGGTTCCGGGCTCTGCGTGTGGAAGGAACTGATATTTTTTATACATTCACTGCACAATCCTGTTGCATTCAAAATTGTTGCAAATATAACTAAGCTATTTGTGGTAATTAGTAAGAGTAACGTAGCAATAAGAATTTATTACACGCTCATTGCAACTGAATTACCACCGCATATTCAATAACAATTGCATTTGCAAAAATCTTGTAAAACAGATCGTTGACATCCATTAAATACTGTTGTGCACATTTCAAGTCCATTGGGAATGACATAAATTAATGCACAATCATAAAATAGTATTTATTTTTTTCAGGTGTTTTACACATCTCTTGATTACACGGTGATCAAACACATGGTATCAATGACAGCCAACTCGTTCGTCGCGCAGATCGGCGGCCAAGTATCGCTCTGGATCGGCGGTTCAATAATATCTGTATTTCAACTATTAATTTACATCCTGCGCTACTGTTGCGTTTGTACTGAACGTCGGATTCGAAAGGGGAAAAGAATAGAATATCAATCAAAGGATAAGGCCAATAATCGATCGAAAATAGTAAAATACCAACAACCGCCTGATGTGGTTTATGATGAAGCGAATTGCGCAAGAAATTCGTTCATAAACACTGCTGGCAATGACTCGCGACCCGCTAACAAATGACGATCGTATTGGATTTGATAAAGACGTTGACTGATTGCATAAAAGAATATTTAACTGTGACCTCTTTGTTACGCAGTGCAGCTTCCGCAGCCTATATCACTGAAGCTCCGTCGCTGAAATCTTTGCTCAGCAGATAGCTTCTCACAGCTTTGACAAATGATCATTATATGGTTGAAACATTCGATCACTGGTTTCAGCGACTGAGCTCTAACGAGATAGGTCAAATATGAAAGACACAGATTCCAGCTATATCCTATTATAGCAAAGATACTCTGCCGGTCAGGTGCATGGTATACGATTTTGACGATAAGCAAATAACTGTCCTTCCATAAGTACGTAGAGGTAAAGTTATGAGCATTCATTAGCACTGCGGTAGTTGAGAGACCGAGACTTGAAAGCCACTAACTTAGATTACAGTTTGCATCTGTTTTATAATTAGGGTCTGCGGGCAGTAAATGTGTATATTTGTTTCTGGTAAAGTCTGTCTACAAGCGCTCCACTAATTAATGATCCGTCAACATAGATTTATTTAAATTTTCTCGAGTAAAAACGAAACATTTTCAAAATCCGGATGCTGCATCCTGTCCACGCAATGTCAAAGCAAAAGTGGTATATAGTTGAGTCAAAGTTTATAGGCCTGTTACATGTGATCGCAAACCTTGAAAGGTAAGTTCGGTGACGGCTTGCTAGCGAGTCAGAATTGTTACTTTTTAGAAATTCTTTCAAACGTTTTCTTTACCCAAAAGTGAGCGGCTCTTCGATTGCATAGTTTCGCAAGTTCTAAATTAAAATAACTGACCGTAGTAGAGGCGAAATTTTATCAGGAGTAATTGTTTTTTACCTTGCAACAACCCTTTTACAATAAATGCTGGGATAGTAATAGTGTTTGCAGGGGGGACGAGTGATTAGTACGCTCAACTGTTCTTAAATTCATTTTCTACCAGCTTTCTTGCTTTAATTTTTTCATTTAATATGTCACGGTAGTGAATTTCATAAATTAGCTGCAGTTGCAAATTGCATTGTCGTCTGCAATTCGTAAAAATCCATTTTTAGAATTTCACGAGGAATTTCAATATATCATTACTTATAATTTTTTAATTGTATTAACGAATGAATATTTGAATCGAAGAGTTGCAATTTCACGAAAATAGTTAAAAGTGCAATTTGCACTTCTTGCAAATGCAAGTGTATTATGAAACTGTATAATTGCTACTTGCAGTTTTGAATGCAATTGCAATCGCAGTTGTGTTCTGCAAACTGGCCCCTGAAATTGCACTCTGGGGTTGTGCAGTGCCTCGTTACCCTGGATGTCCCTGCGCAAAGTTTGCAGTTTTACATTATAAAATTATTGTGTTTTGACGTCTCATTCGTTGCTGAGTATGTAGGCAGCCGTCACGACCAATTAAGGTCGATAGCAATCACGTCATTGTCGACGCACCTTTAAACGACTCGCTGCGTTTACTATATCGAAATGTCGAATCTGGTTTTCACAAGATTTACAGTTCGCCTTCTTGAAGCATCCAAAATGAAAACAATCACCGATTTCTCGTTTCTGATCGTTTACAAAGAGCGCCGTCATATTGCCTTGAGACAAAACTTTGCAAGAATCGAAAACATGTTTGCCTGTTGCAAACGCAAATAAGAAAACAGGCCAAGATTGCAATAATAGAGGTTATTGTCGCAAGTGCCTCGTGCCCACTCACTATTTACAACATAACTGAAGATGACTTCTAGGCTTATATACTCTCTAAATCTAGTTCATTTTAATTCAAAGAATAATTCATGGACTTTGCTCCAACATTATTCTTCATCATTTATTTATGAAGTGTCCAGGGAAAGTCCACTAAATTTCATGAACATTGGACTGTCTATGAACACTTTAAAAAAATGTTGGTGACGAAGTACATAAACATGAATTTCACAGATCTATATTTAGAGAGTTAGTTCTGTCTTGAACCGCAGTAAATTGATGCTTTGCACTAGTAGTAGGGATTGGGCAACTTCGAGAACGTTTGTCAACTTTAATCGAAATATCTTCGTAGTCACAAAAATAAATCATTTCAGTGATAAATTTCGGGTTTTTAGAACGGATGTAGGATGAAGGACGGATTTGCTAAAAAGACCGAATGTTATGGGGTTTTCATATGGAAGTGTACGATAGTTCCGGATTTCTCATTTTGTAATCACTTGCTCGAATATGCTCCCCCAACCGACTTCCTCTGTCATTCGTTAATGTTTTCAGCTTACTCAGCTATAATTCCACAATGGCAGTGCACACAGATTCCGCTGCAACCAGTTCTTTCTCACTCGAACGCCAATATCTGGCGTCAGAGGGCGTACTGCCGGTAATATATTTCAATTTATAAATTTGACGGGCCCGTTGCAAAATACTAAAGCATGTGGGAGGCGGGTGTCATTTTCGAATGGCTATAGAGTAATATAACTGCTGGAAATTCGATAAAGTGTAGACACATTTGCTCGTTAGCAGAGCTGAAGTGACAACAGAGGCTAAGAGAAACAAATAAAATCGATTGTCCGAGAAGCATTCTTCTTTTTTTTCGTCGAATTATTGTGGTTTTTTTCTCATGGAATAAAACTTTTTCTTATACTGAATTTATTAACAACGACGGGATAGTGTACTTTGACTGGAAAAGTTAGATATTTTTCGAGTAATTCAGACAGTATCAGTATTCCATGCGAGCTACAGAACCGCATCACCAGCTATGTGCAACCACACATGATTATTCCATGGCTAAACTAATATATTTATTTTTTTTAGACAAAGTCGTTTGAGAGCGAAGAATCAAATACTCACGCGGCTGCGATAAACAATAGCTTCGTGAATTACGTGGAGATTACTGTCGGCTTTTTTATGTATCTTCTATACCTCGCAATAATATGCCATTACCTCTTAACAAAGCTGTTTGATGTATGAGGAGAAAATTGGAAACGGAAAACTTTAAACCCTATTGTCGAACTTCTCTTTCTACCGTAACAAACTATGGTGTGAAAACGGGGTGAAAGTTTCACACATTGAGGCGGTAGCAGCAAGAGACATTGCATGATAAATTTTGAGGAGGAAAATAAGGCGATGGAGCACAAAAAATGCATCATATCATTGTGCAAGTGCCTTGAGAAAATTCTCTAGCACGTGCTAGAGAGCATCTCTATTTGCAAAACTTTCTTGCGGCGTTTATTATGATAAAGAAAACTGGTAAATGAGAGACTTAACCGTTCCACGTTTCCGCTCTTCTATCTCACTGATTTGTACCATGACGACCGCGTACTTGCAAAGTCAAGTCCTTGTCGCAGCCCTTTGGCAGAGCGCTGTGCGCACCGAACGTTATATAAAAGCGAATAAAGACATTTGGTCTATGCTGCCTACATAACAAGCTTGAATGCAGAATTTGAAATGATTTTGCAAAAATGGCACACAGTAAATAAATGATGTCTTGCATAGTATGCAAGCTTTGCGTGGCCAAGCGCTATGAAGTTGCAGGATCTCCTGCAAAATTAGCGATAATCCGTGACCTGTTATCAAATTGCCATGACAAGGACCATGATCATCCTCGTATGAATGCGTATATTATTACTTACATCTTGAATCCTAATTACAAAAACGTTAGTTGCACCTAGATTGCAAAATTTAGGCCTATAAATTCAAAGTTTGACTGATTACTGAAATTCCAATAATATTCCAGCTGCAACGGTCCGGATTATCAGCTCCTTGCAGAACTTTTGATTAAAAAAATACACTTTTAGATTATTCTGCAACTGGATGAAGGTGTAACAAAGCAGTTGCAGCTGCATATTGTCGAACTTTCAATTTATTAATCAGATCAAAGTAATCATGTTGTTCTATCATGAACTGTTACAATGTCGCTCTACGAACGATTCAAATCGTAAACAAGACTATATGATGTATCCGATATTCTAATCTTAAATTATATGGTCGAACTCAATGTGCGAATGACTATACAGACTATTTGCTTCATTTATCGTGGAAAGGTTCAGGTTGAATTATCACATACTTATGATATATATTTCTTTGAAAAGGTTCAAATATTTCGAATTAGCTAATTTAATTTTTATGATTTTGAGGCGCGATTCGCAAGCCTTAGATGCAATCTACAGATTTTTGGGACTCTTTTCAGATATTTAAAACAGTTCACATAAATGTGATCTTTTCCTTTTAAGGATTTTTTCACTTCTTTACTTGCTAACAGGATACATATAAAATGCAAATGTACATTGTTCATATCAAATAGAATTGGATATTTTTGTGGGAAGAAATTCAATAAAGTGGCACCAGTTTGATTAGGAAAATTATTGCGATAGTTCAATTACTACGATAAATAGGGCGCTTTTGACTTTGCTTTCTTCCCAACATGCAATATCAAAACGACTGCTATTTAAAAAACGAACATTTACTTGAAAAATCTCTACAGAGGGTTAAGTTTGAAAAAGAGACTGCTATCCCTTGCAATCGAAGAAGCGAAAGTGGCATATCTGTCTTGTGGGAGGAGCGGTGCCACCGTGTCACACTGCCCACTTTTAGATCTACGATCTTGACATGCGCTCCTTCATATAATCGTCATTGAACGTCATACGATGCATGACGCTTTATAGCAACGACCAGAGCAGGCATAAAAGTTGCTTTACTCTTATGACGTCAGGGAGTGTGCGCGACGAGACAGGATGAATCATTCGCTTATCATTGCGCATTTGTCAAGCGAGCGCTAGTATCAACATGTATATCAAAAGCGTTCGCCCCACGTTCTAACAGGTTCGTTCCCTACAGCGCCTGTGCTAAGCTGTGTGTTATTTTCAGCTACTCACCTAGTGATCGTCACTTAATCAGACTTTCTTTCCTCATCAGCATTTGTTCTATCACTCATTTGTCTCGAATATTGACGAAATTGAACTGCTAAAACAAGAAGTGGTCCACCTCACGTGAAGAAGTTGTTATCAAGAAGTCGTTGGAGAAGGAGAAAATCGCAGTTTAAATTCGAAATGGAACCATACGTTATTTTCCTCATTTTTTTTATTTTCATGGTGATTGTGTTCTTTACCTGTTGCACGATGATAATTTCTTACAATCGTCGGCGGGCAAGGCTGTCTGCTGCCTGTTACCAGCATCAATTTGGAACTACTCACCGTAAGTATTATATACGATAGTTTTCGGGGTAGGGATTATTCTTTTTACATTTAGTCAGGAAGAGCGCTTTTAAAAAATGATGAAATTCAATTTATATTGTTACGCAAATCTCTTTCATCTATTATATTCAAATTTGTTACACCGCATCGCGTACTGACTCTCTGGTCTACTCACGATATTATGCAAGAGATTTTCATATCGGTTTTTTCTGAATAGCCACGCGATTCTATGTAAAATAACTCTAAAAGAATTATTTCGTTTGCAGCTGTTGTCGTCGAACCTCCGCCGGTTTTTACAACGACGGTCATTCAACCGTACAACGGCCATCACTGTCATGCAATTCCAATGCCCCAAGTTTATCACCCGCCTACATACTCTCACTGCGATTCGCACCATGTCGTTTCGACGTGCCACCATACTTGTTAATCGAGAATTTAGATCATGAAAAAGCTGTGATTATTGTAGATTGAGTCGCTGCATCAAACTGATACTGTTAGCAGTTCGACTTTTAAAGATCGAAAATGTTCCGGTATTGATTACTTGGACCATTCAGTATAATTTTGAGCGTTACCAGACCAAATAAGCTTGCGTAGTGAAAGCGGTATTCGACCAGTTCCTATTCTAAAAGCACTGGACCAAAATCGCTTCCATTGCGACTATCACAAATGCGTAATGTGTAAATAATGTGCCTTGTAAAGTTTAATGTTTCATAATACGATAAAATGCTTAATGGCCTTTAATATAATAAATCATTCAACAGTAATATATAATATCTGTAATAATGTTGCCCAACATTCGGCTAGACACTCGATTGAACAAGGTCTATCCCAAAAGAATGAGAGCAATTGGCTTATGCCGTATACAGGCATACGATAACGCATAATGATGCTCAAATAAATAACTTTAGCAATTAATAGTGTTTCATTGACTCAATTGTTCTCAATAAGATTGATCCCCATTTCCTCGTACGTTGCAAAAATATTAACCAAGTTTTTAGCTTAGTGTGCGTGAGGAGAAAAACTTGGCTCAATTGAAAAGGCAAAGAACTACTTTTAGACATGAAGTTCGTACATTTACCAACTTTCTACAGCCCTGTCCTCAGTAAAACAGTAATTTGGAAACATTTTAATAATATCCGCTTTAACGAATCGGCAGAATATAATTGTGCGGCGTTCGCTAATTGCAAAAGAGAATAAACTGCCTTATGAACACAGATCTCAACCCAACATAGTTATCGTCACGCTGTCGGAAAGACGCTGCCGCAGTTTGAGTTTCTATCAATGACGCTCCTACTTTCAAACTCGATTTCTGAACCCGCTGTTGCCTGTAGCCTCTCTTTTGCTCCGCACAAGTAATTGAGCCGATCTCGCGTTGACAACGTGACACAGAACTTATGGTGGCTGAATGAAAGAAACAGCGCAGGCAAGAAAAACGAGAAAAATACAGGTTTCAATGCTCGCGATGCGTGATCAGATAAGGAACACATCATTATTTGCGAATTGCTGATGTAAATGTATACAACAATTCTCAAAGACTAAGCGCTGCATATTCTTTGGTTTGTATTACATTGCATTTTATTTTTGAGCTTTGTTTTCGAGTAATTATGTTACAAAATGTTATTAGTAAATCTGATGAATATAGAAATGGCACTACTCTTTTACTTTTTCTTCGACTATTAAGAGACGTAAAACTGGCTGACGATTTCAGAATAAAAGAATTTCATTAAATAATGAAAAGATATAAATTAGTTTAGATATGATAAACCTGTCAAATGATTTAATAAATATATTTGATATTTTCAGCGATGTCTTTCGGCTGGGCAGAAATATTTCCAGTTGAAACTATCGAACATTTAAATGGTACGGCTCTCATGTTTGCTACTTCACACGTTGAGTCACTTTAAAGTTCTCGCATTTCCCATTACTGCCAATGGACTTTCCATTAGTGCTCGAAGGTTTTCGCTGTTACAATTTAAATTGCCTGAGATGTGCATCGATACTAAATATAAAGATTCATTCAAAGTTCAATATAACGACTCATTATAGGACTGGCCGCAAATCATAACTTTCCCGAACTGATTCATATTCTGACAATTCTGGAACAAGACCTTACCACTGCATTCAAAAGTCTGCACGAAAAGAATGATCAGATCAGTAAAGACATTGGCGAACTCAAAAGGCAACAGAAACTGATTCAAATCGGTGAAAATAACGAAAAGAAAATGGAGCAACTTGTGCAGACTATCACTCAAAGGTCGCGCAAATTTGCCTTAAAAGCACATGTATATGACAGAAGAGACAACTTTCAGATTTCCTGAAATTTTTTCTGATGTCGCGAATTTGATCGTATTTGTCAGTCGCGTGCAAGAAGAGGTGCTCCAGAGTAGCCATCTTCATGGTTGTGGTCTCAACCTATCTTCGAAAATTCAAGACATTTTGTCAAAGCTGCAGCAGGTCCGAAGCGAACTGATTTCAAAGTAAGTAATATTCAGCTCTCCGTTACCATAAAGTGAACTTTTCTTATTTTTTAGCGCTTTAATAGTTAAAAAGCAGCCAGAACCTGTACTCATTAAAGGAGAGCCATTCGAAACCGAAGTCTGCCTTTTATTTACCCCAAAAGTTCCATCGGCTCAAGTTCGCTGCCGGATCATTCCGGAACAAGATGTCAAGAGCGCACTGCTGTCAAATACCGTACATTCTCAATTCGATCGAATGTGCGTGAGCAGATTTTATTTTTGTTGACACATTGAGAAATATGGCAGATAACAGTTATTTTAGTGTCCACAATGATGACTCATTCAACAATAAAGAGAGGCTGCTGGACGAAAACGACGGCGTTTTGGCCAGTCGCCACGATCAGGAGAAAGAGCAGCGACTGTTCTCTTTCAAAATTTATGAGGCTCGTAGTTGAAACATAATCTCGCCACTGTTGGGGGCTATGCAAACACGTGCTTCAGCTTCGAGCGAGGCTCATTACCCAAGACAATTCTTGCTCTCAAAATTACCTATGTTATTTAAAAGGGCTGCCGAAATTTGCAGAGTAGCTTTGTTTTACACTGCCGAAAGATGTAACCATTCCCCCTAGCCATCTCCTTCTCGCTTTGCTTCACGCAAAAGTGCTACATATGATTATTTGATATCGATTACACTTTTTAGCAACTGGATTCCGTAGAAGACAACAACGAAAGACCTCTTGCTGAAGAATGGGACGCTACAATGACCACCGAACATAAATGGGTGATCTTATATGAAATCGCTGAATCTGCTGATTTACGCGAACTAATTGGATGCGACGACTCTGTCTGGGTATGCTTTGTCATTATATACGTTGTATCGAAAACTAATAATAAACTGTCATATCGGTCTGAAAATAAGCTTCGATTTTGATATACATGGCATGAAATCATCATCGATTTTACCAATTTCACGAAAGCGTTTTATCCTCCTATGAATCCTTTATTTCATCAAAAAAGCGAAAGAAAATCCATTATGATCGAATATTTTACAAAAGTTGGACTCACACATAAAAGAAATGATACGATGCCGGAAAGCTTTTTTAGACAATTTCTCTTCCTATCGCACTGATCCCAGACAGTAATCAACTTCTGGATGCGCACGGAGCAATCGTCTGGGATCGAGCATTTGGAAGTCAGGTAATTAATTGATTTATCGATTTTTATTGTTCCACAGAGAAAGGGCTGTCGGCATCATTTATGCAAGAGCTGTGAATACCATAGGCTTAATTCCGAGACAATTAAATTAAAGTCAGACTTGCTTGACATTTATGTATTGAAACATCACGAAATTAGTGCGGAAACGAAATATTAAGGTGCTAATTTTTTTACGCTCTCGCGAGGCAATGAATTTTCGTTTTTAAATGTTAACCATGATTTTCGATGTCAAAGATAAATATATGTATTAGGAGGAAGTCGAATGGTCGGAGCTCAGTGAACTGCTGCGACGACTATTCGCGAATTTGATTCGATCGAATGAACGGCCATTGGAAAGACCACTGAATGACTCTGATTTGGAATACCTTCGCAATAAACTGAACAGCGGCACCGACAGTTGTTCTTACACGCTATTTGCAAAGGTGAGCGCACTTGATGACAGACAATTGTGATGCTTTCAAATACATTAATTCAGGCAGAAGTTCACAGTCCCGATGGCAATAAATATTCCTTCTGGAACTATTTTATTTCCGTCTGCAAAGTTATAAGAAGAACTCTGTTAAACTATTGGAATCGTGGTAAGTTGGCTAAGCGCGCATCTACTGAATTTTAAACAGTATCCGCTCGTACCGTTTAGGCCTGATCATGGGCTTTATAAGCGTCGAGGAGTCAGAGTGTAAGCTACGCCAATCGACCGAGCCAGCGTTTCTTTTGCGATTCAGCGATGAAACGCCTGGTAGTCTTGACTTCGTCTGTTCGCGAAAAAGTTCAAACGGGTAAGAAATTATTCCATTAACTCTATTTTTTAAGTTCGCTTCTTTGAATTTGAACTGTGAGAATAGCTACTACTGAACTGTTGATCAAATTATCATTCAACTTAATGTTTCACGCGTCGCTTTACTTTAAATTAAAGCAAGCTGTTTGAATAGACCGATCAAATCAAGAAGGTTCTGTAGACGAACTTTCATCTCTTTGTGTCAAAAAGTAATAGTTTACATTTTAAAATTTCTCTATATCTCCCCAGTCACTGAAGGAGTTCTTCCAGTTTAATGTCAAAACCTGTTTGATGCCTAATAAATTTATTTTTGATTTTCGCCAAATACTTTAACAAGAATACCACAGGCAAATTAAAAACTAATAACGGCATTAATGCTTGACTCCAACAATTTGAATAGTTTAGCACAGCAACACACCCAGAAAATCTTTTCATAGAGTGCATTTCGTGACAAAACGCAAAGATAAAACGTCTTTACCACAAAAAATGCTCTTAGATTCTGCAAAACTGCTCTGCGAACGTACATTCACGCTGACAATACTCCCAATATTCAACTTTCATGATTGCGATAAATTATTGCTATAAATTATGAGTTGAGTGAGCTGTGAGCTATTGATTGTGAATTATTAAACGCCAACTTAATGGGGTGGCTGCAAATATACTTTGACATTTTGAAGGCAGCTTGGTTACGTTATCTATTTAGACTCGAGTTGGAGACGGAATGTATTCAATTAAAGGAAGAAAAAACTCTTGCCGATGCAGTTAGAGATTCCGACAAGCTGCAGAATATCCAGTAAGCTTGTTTTTCTCTAGATTGATAGACACTGGATAGACATGTAATATGATATTGTAAAGTGGTGAAGAGTGGTGACGACACCCCCAAACATCACTTTTGGAGTCTGGCAGAGATTTTTTACACCCCTTTCTCTGCATCGCTTGCTAGAGAAGGTCATCACTTTAAAAATATTTAAATATTTAAAAATCCACATTCTCCCCGTTAAAATAAGAAAAAGGTAGTGTCGCCCTTAAACCTAAACGCGGAAGGCTGGCTAAAAATTCCCTGGAATATGCATGATTCATTGCTGTGTTATCATAAATTACTCCTTAGATACTTTTGCTACAAGGGCTGTGGATTACGGAATAAGCAAGAAATTCTCGACCTCGACAGCAACAAGGAGGCTTTGATTAATTCGCCAGTCGAGAAAAGAAATGGAGATACTCAAATTAATCCTGTTACTGTGATCGATGGAGCGATATACGATAAAGAATTTCAACTTGAATGATACGTCGAAGATCACCTGCAGTGCTTTTGTTAGAATACGGATAGTTTTTATTATGGTAGAAAATAGTGCTGCTACAAGTTTACAGTATGATCAGAAAGCGATGTAATCGTTTATCAGCTTAATGATTTTGGCTAATAATAAAAACTTTAAGCGGCCCATTGTTTACAGCGTCAAAAGATTTAAATGGCGTTCGCTTGATAGATTTTTGAGTTTCTAGATTGAAGCACTGACATATTCTTTCGTGTCCTTAAAATCTCATTGAAAGTAAAAATATCAAAGAAGATATCAATTAGAATGACATGACTGCCAAATTTTACCGTTCCAATAATATTCCTATTTATTAATATTATTCAATTTATCATTACTTTATTTTCATGCTATCATTTGATATTGCTTCATGTTTCATGAATTGAGGACTGCTTAGTGAAAGCTTTCCAATCATGTGATTTTATATAGAATAACATACCGAAGCGAGAACCTGCTCCCGGTAAATACTGAAAAAGCACGCATGTAGCCCATGTTAAGTTCATATCAGAAGCTGAAAGTGATAGTCAAAAGCTCCAGAATGCAATACTTTCACACTTTGTAAAGCCGTGGACGACAGCACCTGTTTTCTTTTACTAGAACTCATGTTGAACAAAGCCGTTGTTATCCTTCCTTCAGCTGAAACGGTTAGGTGAAAACAGAGGATCGCACTTGAACATTTTGAAGAGTTAGCCGCTGCGCATTATTTGTGGTTGAATGCTAAAAGTAGCGAAATGGTGAACAGTCGCGGTATCCTACAATATGACGTCGTATTTCGAATTTCTGCTTGACGTCAGTTCATCTTACCACAAGTGTTACACCGTCCATCACGCAGTGTTTGCCTTGCAATGCCTTAAACTTTGCATGGCGTCATTCATGGCGGAAGGACGCGCACTGCTTGCATGCAGCGTTATTCAGTATCTTATCAAAGTTACTCATCGTTGTTCGAAAATTATACAAACGGTATCGTCACTGATCCCACGCAGAGGGAAGAAGTCATATAGGACATGAACGCTGTTTATGCTTCAGAGCTACTTGCTACAACTCATTGCTATCCGGTGATAGTTGTGCAGCGTTGCTTAACGCCGTTTGAAAGGTGCGTTGATAAAACGGCTGTCTGACTATATTAAAGGAAAATTCATGTGAGTCGTCGCAATGTCTCGAGTTAGGGGCTCCTGTGACATGCCTTGTGTCCTCTTCTCAGGATAGGGCCCTTCAAATTTGTTCATCTTCGAGAGGAATTCACCTTTAACTTTCCAGGGAAAAATATCAGTCTAACTACTACTTATTTTGTAATTAACAAGTTATTTGCACTACTTTATTACTGATCGTTGAAATTTCTCTCCCGCTTTTAATGTATGGTAGAGTCATGGAAATTTCGCCAAAGAGCTCTGAAAACGACCACAGTTCTTCCCAGACACAAGATCGTATCCTCTACCAAAAAAAATTGTGAACGTTATCATTTTCATCATGAAGAGTTGCCTGTTTAGTACTGCTATAGTATCGATAATGAACTGCGGCACACCTTTATATGATGAAGGTGCAGTTTCATAAATGAGCAATCATTTCGTTATCATAAAATTTTTTAGTAGACAGGGCATTTTGCAGTCACATCGTATGTGATAAGACTCGTGCGCGCCGTGCTTTAGTCTACTCTTCGACAGGATCTTAAACACGTGATAGGCGGTGAATAATTAGCGACGCCTAAACTGTGTGCTGTGGTTGTAGAAATTTTCATAGCGGATACAGATAGTTTTAACGTAAGAAACCACAAAAAGCATTTTGATTTGTTCTCTGCTTGATAAAATGCTAGAAAGAAGGGGCACTGTAGCATTAAAGTGCCTTACCTAAATGACGTCACGCTGACTGTTATCTTCTCGATACTCAACGAAATTGTTTTGAAATCTTACAAAGGCACGTAGAAGTAGGCGGTTTGGACTGCACTGTTCTTTTGTACTTCGCTGTAGCTCAAGTGTTTGATCAACGTTAATATTTTAAGATACACTGTCGCTTCCTGAAGTATAGTGTACAATGGCGAGTGCTCAAGCGAATCCCTCAAAGATGTTCGACCCCAACCATCGGAAGTTCTGGTGCGGCTGCCATGTTATGGTAAAATATTCGTTTTGTTATTTCTACTCTTCGTATCTTTCTGTTTCTGTCACTTTTGCTTTTATTTTTGGGGCGCACGAGCATGTCCATCCATACATACCACTTTATTTGTGCTCGAAAGCATCAAAATATTAGCGCAATACTGCCGCACGCCGTAGGCCAACTTTGGCTATATTCTGATCATAGCCAGCAAATCTTTGAACGTTCCCTTAATCGCCTTTTTTCAGACAGGCATCAAAGCTGCAGCGGTCATATACACAATAATCAGCGTCTTGGAATTTATCCTATTCATCGTGGTTTCTCCCGATCAACCGAACGTCTATAGGGACAAATATATCATCTACTGGCTTTGCAAACTTGTGGCTGCATTCCTTTCTCTCGGCTTCCTTTGGTTTGGACTGCTCGCAAAACGAGAAAAGTTGCTCATCCCATTCTTCATATACATGGTACTGAAAGTTTATTGCTACGCAGCAGGGTAAAGTGGGCTTGGAAATGTAAATTTTGCATCGCAGCTGATGAGGGGGCCGAATAAATCTGCTACTAGGATATTTCTTCGATATAATACTTCTTGACAGACATTTCTCCGACCCGATTTAGTAAAAACCTTACAGATTTGACTGAAAAAGAACAGAGCGTATGGTCTCCTTTTTGACTTATATGTTAGCATAACTTATCAACTACGTTTATTGACGTATCTGCACTTTTTACAGACTGCTAAACGAGATCGTTAACCTTCCGACTATCGTTAAATTACCTTATAGATAGTAGAGGCATGCGGACAAAGATGAGTTTGGCCTCAAAATAATCCAGTTAGAGGGGCATCTGGTCGTAGAGGGTCCCTGCCACCCACACTTTACTTATTCTTCCTTAAATCTCCACCAGTACCAAATGAAGCAAGCAATTTTAACATCCCTGTCTTTTGCCGTTTTGTGACCGATCACATCTCATTGCGAAAACAAGCACATATGTTAAACAAAAAGTAAACGGTCGATAGGATATGACGCGTGATCATCAAATAAAAATTATATGTAAACGAGAAAACGAAAGAACGGTGTAATAAGAGTGTTTTAATAAACACTTGTTGCATTTAACATTACCCAGGAAATTTCGCTGGTTGGTTGTACATTACGACTACGGGACATTGAGCAGTCTCTAAGGAAAACAGGCAATTGAAGAAATGACCTGGGAAGGAGGGTTACCGGCTCGCAGAAATTATTCGGTCCTGTGTATGTATCTAAAAGATAAGAAGAGCAATTATTTTGGAAATACCGTATTTCTTCTAATAATCGCCCTGGGGCCAGTTTCATAAGACTGTTGAGCTGTTGAAAATTGAGAATTGAGGAACTGAGGTGCACGCCAATTGGTCAATTTTGAAATTCAACGAATGGGCGCTTGCCTCAATTCCTCGATTCTCAATTCTCAACAGCTCAACAGTTTTATGAAACTGGCCCCTGGGCGATTATTTCTTCAACCCCTGCTTGAGGGGGGCGATTATTGGAGGGTGGGCGATTATTAGAATAAATACGGTAGACTGACTCCCTTTCACATGCATCCATGTTGAGGTTCTTTTGGCATTCATTTTTACCTAATAAAGTTGAATTTTAAAATAAAACTTCATTCTTCAGGTAATACAAATTTCTCTAATAGTCTGGAACACAATCACGCTTCTCATGTATACTTTCGGTCTCTACTCACACGACTCATACTATGGGTAAGCGGACGTTTTTTTGTAAAATTTGCAGTTATAGGAGAAAACGAATGGTATGCAAAC
The DNA here is from genome assembly GCA_002796945.1 of Plectus sambesii. Classification (NCBI taxonomy): domain Eukaryota; kingdom Metazoa; phylum Nematoda; class Chromadorea; order Plectida; family Plectidae; genus Plectus; species Plectus sambesii. Next base: position 10,458 of record NIUQ01000543.1, on the reverse strand, counting down.
TACTATTCGTTTCTCAGACGTTGTACAGAGGGGAATCTGAATGCAAGACATCCGGAAATACAAGAATTTTTTATAAGCTTCCTTTAACTTTCATCCTGTACTCGGCTATATATGATTAAAGTTCAGCAGGCGCAAGGATACTTTAAGCAATGCTGGCTAACGCTAATGCAAATGTATCATATTAAGATTAACTATTCCTCAAGGATACTGTAAATGGAGCGAGTCGCTCATGTCTCTAAATAACATTTGTTCCATTACCATTACATTCGGCTAATCAATATTGCGACTAATGGATAGGAGAGACTATTTTGGTGAAAAATATGCGATCGCGGCATGTAATGCGTGATGATTTATAAAGAATACGCCAATCTCGTGCGAGGCTTGTAATCTAGCCGCATATTGTGCTAATATTTTAATGGAAAACGTTTAATCTCCGAATCACATCTCGTCAGTATTGCAGTCGCATAGCAATATTCTGGAGAAATCAGTCGGTCTCTTGATTTAGGTCGACCTCTGTATTTAGTCAAGCACTCGAGTGCGCTAGCTTAGTCGAATAAATTTTCGTACAAGCATATGATCGGTCTTTATTGGCTCCATCTGATCAACCAGTATCAATTGATTAAACTGAACTCTGTCGAGTTCGCTTGTTCAATCTGAAAGCTTTACTTGTACCCGGCAAATGTTTATTTATATCATAGATAGAGAGTTATTTCGCATCCTATTACCGTCAATAAACGATAGATTATCCATAACTTTGCTATTTTATGATAAAGTCTCCGTAGAGGAATACGTGATATCATTAATCGATGAAGATATATCATAATTGATCAATAAATCCTAGTGTACAAGAAACGAAGAATGTAAGATATTAGTGTTTTTTCAGTAATTGAGATCTTAGGTCTATCATTCTTTTAATAGTTAATTTTTACGACAGCAATGCTCAGTTTTTGAAATTGTTTCATTAACTTCAGATATAGCAGCTCTTCAAAAAAGATTGCCGCATGGTTTGTAGTGCTCATCTTTGTTCTCCTTATATTGCTGCATCTCTGGATTGTTCGAACAATGAAAAATACGTACAGTTATATGAAGAAGAAGCGCCTATCAAGCACCAGCAATATAATTACTGTTCAGCAGTATGAACTAAAACATTTTTATAATGCTGGTAAGCTATTCTTAGTCAAATTTGTATTGTCAGTAGCAGGAAAGCTGAGTTAGAGTACCATAACAAAAAAACTACGCGCAAATGCAACTCGCACTATCGTAAAACGAAAAGACAGCTAGTGAAGGAAAATAGAACGAGCAGTGTTTTTCTAAATGATTTGCAATTCAGAGTTATTGTACAATTATGAAAATATAATTATGATATAATATGCAGTCCATTAGTTCATTTCAGTTTTACCGAACTATAGTCCCAGGCGTATTATGAAAACTTCTTCCAAAAGCGATATCTTCTTTTTTCGTTCAGAAAAGTATTACGGCGTTCTCTTAGTGACCAACAAAATTGGACAATTTATTCTAGTGCTTTCATCTTGTATGATAATATGAAATAAGGTGCTTGAAATAAAGTGTTTTTAGTGCCACTGGAGGATGGCCCGCCACCAAGTTATGAAACAGTTGCGCATATCGAATTCGCCGCGATAAATCCATAAAGAAGAATTCTACAAAATATAAATGATGCAGTATTGCTCATTACTCTATGATATATGTGACATTTCAATAGTGCGTAAATATTTGCGTTTTGTTCGGATTACATTGTCATGCGATTGGAAGCAATTTTCTCGATTATGATGCACGAAAATATCTACAGTATTGTGTTCTCTAATGCTTTAATTATTCCCTGGTTCAGAAACATGCATAAGTGGGAGTTTTACGAGATATGATGAGCCGGATCAGGGAAAATATATAGCCTCAAGAGCATCTCGCTTCCTTAACTGCTGGATAAAAATCTCCCTCATGAGTATAGTGTAGTCTCGATATTCTAACTCCATTTATCGCATGAAATACACGGGCGTGTGTGTGTATTAATGTCACTAATTACAAACAACTTTTTTCGCAAAACAATTAGTAATGGTAATTAATACGATAGTAATCAATTTCAGCAATCGCAATACTGCAAAAAATTCATCGTATAGTTCAACCCCCAATCTGCAATCACTGATTTCTTTCACTTGTCCTTTCCGAACGAAAAAGCTTCTGTTTTAATAAAAAGTAAACACGCAGTTACGATGTACATTGCTCATATTTCTTATTTAGCAGAAAAGCGGTGTATATCTAAATCGAAATATTCCATGAAAAAGTGATGGTTTGTTTTATTATCGAGGATAGGTGATTATCACCTCCGAGCACACAAACCCCATCCTGTCATCCACAAAGTGATACACACGTCTGACAAAACGTACAATCACTTAACATGCAAACACACAAATCTTAATAAGTGCATACGAGTTTCAAATAACATAGAACAGTGAGTATTATGGAATGTCTCGCCGAAAAACTTCAGGATGTTACCATTCTCGTATTCCGCCTGCTGATCGCTGAAAAGAACTGAGCATTTGTCATCTGTTAGTTTATCTTTAATATGCAGACACAAAATTAATAATAAAAATATCAGAGGTAAAATTTCTCAGAATACTGCGAACACACTCTTATATATCTTTTAATATGGTAGCTGTTGTGCTTATCATTTAATTAGCGCATTGCTGCACGTATTAGTGCACGATAAGTGCAATATGTCATTACTAACTGCCTCACAGAACATAGTGTAAAAGTGAAGCGCATCAAGCGTGATGACACTTTCACTGACCATTGAGTAACTTTGCCCCTTTTCAGTTGCTTTCGCCATCTGCGAATCTTAATAATAATACAATAAATTGTTTTATCAATGTTTGCATTCATTGATTGATTTTTTTAACACATATGGATTCGGATTTATACGGCTTTACTCATACTCTACCAAAGCTCATAGTACTTATACACTGTACCTAGTGAGGAGAATTTGCTGCAGCGCGTCTCAGTGCAACATTTTTGCGATGCTCCTCTTCGCTGCGTGCCAATTGCTCAGCATCCGCGTGTTTCTTGGCAGCAAGCTCTTCACGGCGACAAGCGGCTTGCTCCATTTGTTCTTCGTGTAAATTTACGTCTTTGTTTAGTGCAATTTCTTTGGCGCGGTCTTCATTCCCCTTCATATTCGCATGCCTAAGACAAAGGCAAAGAACAGTGTTTTATTGATAAACCTGAAATAAATGAAAGCGTTTACATGATCTGCAAAAGATCGACCCCCTCCTCGTCGGAGGTACACATCTAAACTTTGAGAATTTGTAACACAATAGTAAAAGGTTTATTGTGCGTTCTTGGTGCATATCACCTATACTTTCTGAAGTATTATCTCGGTCAAACAGTTGCACGATACTTAATTAGGCATCGCCCGGAGGTCAGGCGTATCTTGCGCAAACACAGGAAGGCCGACAAGAAGCCTGCTTAATGCAGTGGGTCTCAAGAAACAAGGAACTCGACTATTAGGATTAGTGTCTCAGAGTTATTTCTTCGTAGCGAAAAGTTTTAATGATGCTTCAAATGGTTTCACCTGGCAGTGCACAAACATTTTTGGGGTTAACGTTAGATAAAATGAGTTCATTAGCCGCAGAGGTTACGGCTGGTACGCCCGACTTCAAACCATGTTATTATTCCTCCGACACTCAAATGGTGTCCGTGTCTAGCCCGAAGAGGTCACCATGCTTCTGAGCCAAAAGTGCATACCTTTGATGTATGAAATACAGATTAAAAAACGTTTTCCGCTAAACTGGATTGGTTTCCTTTATGTCAATGTCATGGCACCAAAAAACGCAAATGCTAGTTTCGAAGACAGTTAATTACTTGGTGAACGTCTTCTTGTTCATAACGCTACGTCGCTTCATCACATTGCTTAGGATACTACTCTAACCATGCCGTAAAAATGCGGTACATATCTGAATCATGAACAATTCCTTTGAGTTAGAGAGCCTAACGTACGCTCAAATAAAATTAAAAGGGTTGTTGTGACCTGCATTGATGGCTACCAACCGAATCAAAAAACAATAAAAAATTTATGTAACACAAAGGGCAGTGAAAGAAAGAACCACTGGAATCTTATTGTTTAGTTGATAGCAAAAAAATTGCAAAAGCCTTTATTTGAAGAAAAGAGTAGGATTTCTTACCAAGCGTGGTCGATTTGATCTTCATGAAGCAATGTTTCCTTCATTTCTGCCATTTTTTCCTCTTTCTTTTTCAAAGCATTTTTAGAGTGTTCCTTGTGAACATTCATATCTTCTTTCAGCTCATGTTCTGCTTGCTTGTCAAGCTGTGCCTAAACATATTTTAACCGTACGATGACACTACGCGGCACTCAGCAAATTGGGTAGCATGGCGCTCGCGCGTGCGCGGACGGTTGCAACTAAGAGAAGTTAACACCGTAGTTGGTTGCATGGCTATTCATTGTAATCAATTAAATTTTTAAGCTCTCTGTATTCTTACATTACTAAAAGTAGTTGATGCTACCGCTATTAGCCTTCCACGAGTTACAAACCGCGCGATGGGAAAAACGTATAGCTCAAACTTTTTTTAGCAAAACTGGGGCGTCACATCTCTAACTCAAGAGTATAAATCAGTTAGCTCAGAATCGAAAATATCTTTGAATAGCATGTTAAATACGGATAAAAGTCAGTGTCGACCTTAGCCTCTTTCGAGGAAATATCTATCAAATGCAATTAATACTTACTTTATTAATCTCAGCCATAATCGCATGACCTTCCGCATCCATTTTCTGATACTTTTATGTCTTTTGATGCAATATACTGCGACACAGATAATCGGGTATCACTGTTACTCTCTTCGAAACTAAGCCTTATATATCCAAAATGGCGGCGTAAACAGGTTGACGTCATCGAAAAGAATGGACACTGCGCCTTTGCCAAATCGATAATTCTGATAGAGCGGCTGTTTACGGATAGGCGTCCAGCAGGCGTAACTGAGGCTCGCGCCATGCATAATGGTGACCAGAGGCCAATGGGGCAAAGTAAACACATTTTCGGAAATAGTGAAGTAGGGTCTAAATCCACAGAAAGAGGTATGGTTATCTTCCTTACTATACGATAGTTTATTAAACTGAATGTTGAATATGATAAACAGACGGACAGACGTCTGCTGTTTAGAGGAAAACGTTTAGCCATATCGCCATGCCAGTGGGGTTAAATAAGTTTGAGACCCCTTCAGAGGGTACATAATTTTCATTCTATCGACGTCCATGTCTGCAGTCGTGCAAAGGGGACATTGATAAGATCCTGAACTAACTCGCAGCCGGCTTGGACAAACAGCAACTGAGAACACAGCCAATTGATGATAATTTGAGCAAGAGCATATCGTAATGCAAAGATATCATTGAGAATACCTTATCGGAAACTCTCTAATAATGAAGCAACATTTGTTTAAATTCATGGAATAGAAGAAATAATCTTGAAAATATTTTTGAGAAAAATTTAGATGAAACAATCTTTCTTTGCTATCTCACTGCTTGTAAAGTACTCGAAAATGCTTGAGGAAGTGCCAGAAGCGATGATGGACAGCCCGATTGTGTCAAACTGGGCATTGCAGTTAACTGCGCATATGTTTTTTCATCAACTTTTCTGCTGACAGCAAACTCACAGTGAGTTAATTTGAATGAATGAGCTTGAAATTTCATACAGTCGCTTTGATTCTTCAGGCAGTCAGGATAGAAAGGCTGACAGTTTTAGGAAAATCACGCTGATAAGTTTTGTAAGAAAGTGAACGATTTGAAATGTTCTGTCGGTTGGTGGCGTATATTTCCTATGTTTACATCTACACTCTTAATCGAGGAGTAAGGAACTGATGTACGGTACCGGATTCGCCTACTGTCTTAAGAAAGGCGTTGACATTGACTTTGGATGCCACGTGAATTAGTTGGAGCGCTCACACTCGCTTGTCTAATTTACGCCTGTGAAATAAGCATAAGTGCGATCTTTGCAGCGTATACTATAAAACTATGCATGAGTTCACACTTTTTCTCTTCAAGTCGATGCCCTGCTTTGCTTTTGCCTATGATCAGCGACCATAACGAGCCGCGTCCGATGATATCAAGGATCAATTTTTATAAAGTAACAGTTCACGTCACAACTTCTATAGGTAAATGAAACAGCGTGCCTTGTCAGCGTAAACAAATAGACAGTTACGTCATCGTCGCGGTGTCCTGCGAACGCGGCGTGTTTGGACGCGTTTTTAATAACGGCTTGTTGCTTTACGCTATTTTTAACTCACTCGGTCAGCATTGTTTAAGAATATCTTTCGGAAACGCCCGGCTTGGTGACACAACTCCAGTGAGGTTGAAATACAGTTAAAAGGGCCGTTTCTAAACAATCTAACGTAGCAGCAATAGTGGCACATTTTTCCGTATTGGTACATTTGTTGATAACACAGTATACAATCAGAATTTGCACATAATAAGCAAGCCTTTTACTTGACTTAGAAATATTACTCATTAATGCCTGTGTGTAGACAAAAACTAAGCACATTGACTGCAACGCGCTCTGGTTGTTGTCGCATTTTGTGTTCCTGCTGTATAGTCATTATTGCCGTCCTTTGAATCAACCCAGTGAATTATAAACATACAATATAGTAGTGCACACGCATAACCGCGGTGTTCTCGCAACATTAGTACAAACGTGCTCTTAAAACTAGCATATTATTATAATGAGCGTCAAATATTCGTGTATCATATTAACAAGCAAGAACAGATTTGCGCAAGGGTACAAACGAGCAAACAATAGGAAAGCGAGTTATTGCTTCAGCTTTAAATTAAAATAAAGGTTGGCAGAGATCAATCTCACAAAGCTATACATGCTGCACACTCAAACGTAACACCGATCAACATCTTCTGTTCTCATTTTGATCACCAGAGTACCCAACCGGTGTTGTATTGTAGGTCTGCTCTGTAAGCGAAACTAATGCTGGGTTGGGCAGCCGTTTCGTGACCGCTTTGATCCATGCGTTCGATTTCCACAGACTTGGGTAAGCCATGATTACAACGTAAGCGTTGGCACCAATCGATTTTAACCGCAGCTCGAGGGTGTGCGAAGGGCGACAGTCGGCGAAACTGCTGCTACCTCGGCGACAGTTGACATGACCGATGCATTGCTTACTGGGATCGTCGTAGTAAAGCTAAAATAACTCATCGGATAGTGTCCTCTATAAAATTTTCTTCAAAAAACGAATTTTCTATCTTAGATTAGTATAGTAATTCCACTTAAAAGATTCAAGTGGTGACAGAATGATAGGCGTTTTCCAAAGTAGCCATCAATATAAAGCTTTGTTGCATTTTAAAACGCGTTTTACAATGGTCAGAAAAGTATGTGGCGCTAACATCATGACCACGAGCGCATTTGCACAAGAGTGCAAAACAGTAATCTATGATCAGTAGCAGTTTACAATAAACCAACCTCAATATTAACATTAATCTATATTTATAAATTATATCTAATAATTTAATAATTCTTTTGCTTACTTGAGACTATGTCAGGGCTCGGAATTGTCCTTTTTAAAAAGATTTGTCCTTTTTTCGGACCCTAAATCTTTTTTATTTCGAATGTCCTTTTTTTCAAAATATTTCATTCCGAGCCCTGAACTATGTTAATAAAACGCACACAAACCCACCAATAATGTTCCGGGCAGAGCATTCTTATTTTTATTTTCAATGACCATATGCGGTTGTACGTATTTGATAAGATATGATATGTAGTATATCGCTTCCCAAGGCGTGCGACCATACCAAACCGATTTATCAACGCGATTCATGTCAAAATGCGGTTTATTGTGTGCCGAGCAAAGACATCGAAGCAGCAGTGCTTTATCAAGCTTAATTTCAATCTCTAGAAGCTGGCGACTTTTAGCATGCGGCACCTGAAGTTTTACTGTCGTTGTTGCCATTCACGCTTTGCTTTATAGTACAATAGCAAACTGAATTATTGGGGATGCACAACGAGGAGAAAACTATAACGTTACGTCAACTCTACCATAAACTGAGCTATTTGCGTCACACGGTCCTATTTATAGTAGCGTCACTTTTGCAGAATAAAAGCAAAAATGAGAGATAAAGACCACGAGGCGAACGATCCTATGTCACCCACCTTTCTTTCACCGCGGTTTAGATCTAAAAACTCTTCTTTTTGATAAGAAAAGATCATTGCATAACGTATTTGCATTAGCTGGCATGTGACATCTCAAAAAAGTCAACGCTTGCATGTGTACTTTATGATGTGTGCACAAGCCCTTATCGTAGATTAAAGAATGAAACTCACGCTGTGGAAACAATGAAACCGTTTGACTCCCAACGGCGTTCTTCACTAATTGTAAAGACCATCACGCAGGGATGTCATTTTATGCATTTCTACTATTATCTACTATATATTTTGCTCTACAGGTCGTGAATAAGAGATACGGAGGAAAAAACAGAGCAGACTGTCCGTTCTATCCGCAAACAGGAGTTAGGCATATTATCTTTATTGAGTGGTAGTTGACGAAGATGCAAACGAACGATATGTGTACGTGCCGCGTAAGCAGGTGGAATGCTCGGTTTATTCAATTTATTGCAAAATCTGAAGTGTTTATAAGTATAACTAGCTCTGCAAAAGGCCATTTCGACGGCGGCCTAGGTAAAAGTATGGAGACACATTATTTCTGCAAGGTTTTATATCTGATACCATTGAAAAAAAGAAAGGTCCTAGAGTGATATGTATGATACCGTAATTAAACTTTGATCAGAAGATCGCACTGCGAGGACGCGAATAAGCCAATTGGAGCTATAATTAGAACAAGTCACTAACACCAGTAGGGCAATTTACCATTGCCATGCAAAAAATAGAAAAAAGACGACGTGCGCAGCCACTCGTTGCTTAGGTTCTCCTATGTTTTGCATTGGTGATGGTAAATATCGGCCTACTGGTGTTAGGCGCTTGTATAATTAGAGGCGTGACAAAGGAAAAGATCGATATTTTAGGGTAAGGTCGCCAGCTTTGTATCACGCCATTCCCGCAGCCGCCAGTTGCTCTCCATCTTTATATCTGAAGAGTATTTATCTGTAACTGTCACTCACCTGACTCGCAAATATTATTTACAATAGAAATCGTGCACAACGGTAAATCGTTTATAGCAGTCACGTTTAGCCGGTCCCGAATTTTCGGCCTCCTATGTTTTGTACGTGATAAAATAGTTTATAACGTTATTCGCTGATACCGCTCAAAATCTTTCGGTTCCCTATTTACCGGTATGAACGATATCCTCCTTATTTTAAATGAAACAAAGCAGGAGCAAAATTATTAGTACTATTAGTGAGTAAATTGCGATTAACAAGTAGCTAGCATAATTATTGATGTTTAATCAGCGCATCCGCGACTTCTGACAGGAAGCGAATGATTCCAACCTCTTGAGGATTAGCAACGTAAAATTGGTTTTGATAGTTTTGACAAAGGATTTTAAGCGTGACGGAACAGAGACTATGTCGCGATTAGGCGGGAAGATTTCTTCGTTGGCGATCCGGGCGGAGCGTTCGATTGCGATGTGTCACTCCTCCAGGGTTGCCATTTTCACTTAAATTTAAGAATTTGTCTTAAATTTAGGTGCTCTGTCTTAAATCTTATAAGACATAAAAAAATTTAAGACAAAAAAAACAGCAAGCAAACGTGTAAATTTTTGTCATGCGCTGATAATTTACGGTCGTCTTGTCATTTTTTGTATTTTTTGGAGATCAAATGTTAATACTAAAGCCTGTTCTAATTTTTCATTAAAAATAGAAATGTCGAAAAAGTCTCAAAAAACGATTTTGATAGTTTGTCTTAAATTGTGTCTTAAATTGGAAGCGTTTGTCTTAATAATTTCTTAAATTTCAAAAAATTTGTCTTAAATACCGATTTTTGACCTGGCAACCCTGCACTCCTCGCGTCTTCCGTCTTCCTCAGCACGATAAAATTCTGTAGTCAGTTGAGGAAGACGTAGAACGTGAGGTGGTAGTTTTCCATGGCCATATACTCGGGCGTGTAAAAAGTTTTAATTCGATATTTTGATCGCCAATCGTTATCGCTTCTATACCTCCCTGCTCACTTCTAGCGGGACTGTGAATGAAGCATGATGCGCTGTTCTGTTCGAAAAGGAGCTCTTAAAGTTAAAAGAGCTTCGAGTGAGCTAGCAAGGAAGGCACGATAAATCGGTCAAGTGCCGGCTTCTTTTTAAACACCGTCCATGATTAAATACAGTAGACTTCTTTTAGAGCGCAGCCGAGGGCTGTGACTCTGTTGGCAACCCATGGTGTTAGTAAAAATCTTGCTGGCGTCTGTCATATTATGATGGAAAAATATTAATTAAGATTATTTTTCAGTAGAGATTCGTTTTAAAGACTGCGCTTCAAGTTTGCTGCATAAC
>NIUQ01000542.1:0-46786 GCA_002796945.1 Plectus sambesii | reverse complement strand
CTCGACGTTTCCTTCCCTCGACCTTTTCGTCTCTCGACCTTTTCTCACCTCGACCATTTCCACCTCGACCTTTCCCCCTCGACCTTTTCCACCCAGATCCGTAGAGAAAACATGTTGATGAATTAAATTGCAATAAGCCAATGGAATAAGACGTCATTCAGCACAATTAGATACAATCATAAAATCTGTATTAGCATTTTGTACCTTAATTTAATTTCCTAGTTAACGTTGATAATTTGAAGTCCTTACTAATATTTACTCCATATAAGAATTCTCGCAGCCTTCGTGAGTCTTCCTTTTCATTCAACAACTACTCCTTTTGAATTATGTTCATTTGCTAGGTCCCACTCTTGATGTGGTGAAAAATTCATGTTCATATTGTCAAATTGCGTGTCTCTATGTCTTTGATGGAAAAATTTGTTCGATAAGTCACTTTATTAGAGTTTAAGCATTTAAGCTGTGATGTAAATTGAATGACAATAACAACAGTTGAAGGTGAACACAGATCAAAAATCAAGCAACTTAATACATAAAGCAAGTAAGTGCATCACTGAACGACCAATAAACAGCATCCTATTTGAACATCTTGACTGAACTCCGCTCATTACCTGCAATTTTTCGCACTGCATATTTCGTATGACCGTAAATATTGTTGAGCCATTTGACACATTGTAGTATAATCAAAAGAGAGTACAATGCGCGTCGGTACGGTATAACAATAAGCAATGTGACAATAGCATTACAGAATGGACTTATCGTAAAAGTATAGTAAGCGTAATCCTCAAGTGTTGGCCTAAAATTTCCAATTGTCACTGGCACAATGTCAGCCGCACTGCGTCCATATATATTAAAGTAAACAAAATAAATGCAAGCCGGTGCGACGCATATAAGAGGAATAAATGCCTGAATTACGATAGCTTTAAGAATCGCTTTTTCACCCTTATAATCATTCCCACTGCGCGCCATCAAACTCTCAGTCGCAGTAATATGCCCCGAAATATGCAGGTAGAGCTTCCAACTACAAAAAATGAGTATGAAATAACCTAGAACGACTGGAATGAAGAATATTTCAGGAATAAATGGAGTATAAAGAGTGTATCCGCAACGAACAAACACCGCGACAAAAGGGGCATAGAATAAGTCGAACAGAAGCCACCAAATCACAATGAAGTATGGATACAAGCAGATGAATGCAATACGCTTCACGGTGAACCAAGAGCTCTCTCGAACTATGACAAAATATCGATTGATCGAAATCAGAGGCAGAGCCAGAGCAGAAGCGATACCGAAGGTAAATGGCGGCTGTACTTGAATAGTACACCAGATGACGTTTGTCATCCACTGATTTGATATGAATTTTACTTGAATAAACCAGGTGGTGAAGTTTGATAAACAAAATAACACATCAATAATGGCTAGATTGCCGAGAAAGTACTTGAAGTCGCCCGTTACACTCTTACTGAAGAATGACAGATAGATCACGATTAGATTTGTAGGAAGCCCAAGCGCACAGGAGTTGATGAAGGCGAATGCCATTGCAGAGGTATATGCCTCATTTAATGGCCACGACTGGTTGGCGAAAGCAGAGTATGGAGCAACGACAGTTCTCATCCTGAATTCGAAATGATGTCTTCTCAATTTGAATACCTGAAACAGAATAGACTTTTAACTGATTAATAATTTTTATTGCTCTATGATAGAATATGAATAGAAATTAGTGTAATAGGAACTCATACACGAGTAGAATTTGTGTTATGTATCACACACCTGAAAAAAATGTAATTGCAGAACATGAAACAGCGATTATATGTAATTCATAACTTGAATATATCCTGGTACACACATATTGTTCAAACTATATAGATTTCTCTGAAGGATTATTTGATAGAGGATTAAATTGAAAATAGTCTTAACGTGCTTCGGTGTCAGGCATTCGACGGCCGACCGGAAGAGCACGTGTCGTACTAATCAGGGCCTTCCTCGGAGGACCCGAAAAAGCGGACCCTGCGGCAGCGGGATAAACGCTAGGGAACTTACTTTAGTCTTAACGTGCTTAAGCTTCGCAACGTACCTACGCCTAAGCCTCTACTTACTCTCTCTCGCACCTTATTGAAATAAGAAAAGTAATACGGATGGTTATAAGCTTCAATATGACTTTTGATTTGAAAAATTGCAACTAAGAATAATATGTATACGAAATCGGTTGACATGTTTGCGGCGAAAGGTAGTATTAAATACGAAAACTTTGCAACTGCAATATACTTGGTCACAAATAGTTAACAGCACAGGTGTTAGCCAAAGCATGCGGTCGCCGTAAAAAAGGGCAGATGAAGCGGTTTGATTTAATTGCTGCTTGCCTCGCAAAACAGCCCTCTTCGACTTTCTGATGGAGAGTCACATTAATAATTAAAACCGTTCATAGCTTGTCTACGTGCGCATCGACTGGCATGATTGCAACAGGTCTCACATGGTCGAATTCAGAATATTGACGTCGTCATGCTCACCGATACGGCCGAAAATCTCATACAATTCGTTGCAATGCTAACATTTTCAAGCATAGTGGGGAAAGTTCATATTTTATGAATTCTGTACTGAAAATATCAAAATTGTAGAAATAAAACAAATTGCATCTTGTTTCAAGCGTTTTTAGATACACAGAAAATGCAGTATTCTCGTCTCTCAGCGCAGACATTCACAGTGCATCAAAAATATCATTCGTATTTGAATCCATATCTACAAGTAGCTGCATCTTCTCTCCCTTATCAGTTATTGTCATGGAGCGTGGCGATCTTACACCTTATGTAATGGCGAAAGTACTGCTGTTGCATTCGCACTATTATTTAGTCTCATTCATTGCCTTTACTGCTCATACGTGCTTTAAACATGGGCACGGATGGTTGTATCAGAAGAAAATTGATCAACGTGTGTGTAGATTACGCCGCGACTTGGAGGTTATTTTAAATTTTGCGTCAAAAAAGGTTTTCTCTCTTTAATTCATGTGTGGCGCTCAAAGCAAAATGTGGCTGTATTGCATCGTACTTGTAGCAATAAATATATTGCAAGTTTCCTTTGTCTTCTCTGCCCTATGTCCAGCTGGCTGGCAACTCTCTGTGGTCGACACCACTAAATGCTATCTTCTTGTTACAAACAAAGCCACTTGGTTCGACGCGGAGCAATATTGCCGGCAGACGACTTCTCATCTAACTTCTGTTACGACTGCATTTGAAACGAGCAATTTGAATAGTCAGTTGGTATGAAAGATTGTTTAAATGTGAAGGTGGATTTGAAAACTAATATGTATGAAAGAGTAGGGAATTTCAACGATTTTACAATGTATTTATTATGTTGCTATAACGTTGTAGGCGCGCAACATGCCTCGGTCGCTGTACGCCTTTTTCTGTAATTAGTAACTTCTCGGGTTCAGTTTGCTGCAATGAAGCCTTAAACTTTTATATATAAGTTATGAATGCTGTTTAAAGATGGAAGTTTGAAAAATTACAAGTTTAAAGCAATACTGACTTATTGCAGGCCTTGTGCAGAATAATCCTGCAGTCGGTCCTCTTGACCAAATATGGATCGGCGCTAGTGGTATAAATCAAGATGAAAAGTTTGTATGGACTGACGGAACACCAATGAGTTACACCAACTGGCGGATTGGTGAGTGTTCCATTGTATCCTACTCATGATTGAGGTTGCACAAATTTCCTTTTATCTAACCATAATCATAGTCTTGGTCCAAGATCTCAGTATCGATGAATTTCGTTCATGAAACTAAAGTTTTGTCATCTGATGACCACTCTCCTTAATTTTGAAGTTGGCACTGAAATTGTCATTATTTTTGTTTCTCGGCAAGAGAGATTATGGTTTAAATACCAAAGCTTACAGCGTTCACTTCTGAATTTTTTAATTAATTAAATTTCGAGCATATGAAGGTTGCTGAAAAGTCTTATAGATAAAGAGACACGCTAATTGTGATTTATATTGTTTCACCATCTAGTATTGTATTTGCAATACTGCCACAATAAACCAATGCCTGAAATCTATAAAAATATTTTCTGTCGATTGTCGCCTCGCCTTGACTAGTTTTTGATAATTTGATAAATTATTAGGTGAGCCTTATCTTCTCTTTTCCTGCGTTTCATCAACCGCAGGCAATACGGGAAAATGGAGCACAGAAAAGTGCCAGACGAAGAACGCCTTCATCTGCGAGCATTACATGGTACCCACCGATCGGCCAACCGACTGCTTCGACCTGCAATATTGGCACGGAATTACAACGAGTGGAACTTATCAAATTTATCCTCCAGGAATCGATCCGATTTTTGCTTACTGTGATATGGAAACCGATGGCGGCGGTTGGACTGTATTTCAGAGGTACTGGTTTAAATAAATTTTAATATTAGACATGTGCTTCAAGTTTTGCAGTTATTTGAGGATTTAGTGCTGATTTTGGATTAAGTTTATGAACTTCGACAGGCGTGCGGCAGAAATTATGTCTCATAAGTTCAGCTGTTTATTTTTTTTCAACATGAGCTGTTTGCTTCCAATCCTTAGCAGAACTGATAACATTTTCTGTATATATGTCACTAAATTTACCTATTAAGAATGAAATATAACAAACAACACTGGATTTAGACGCATTGATAATACTACTTCGTTCTACAATAAATTATGGAATGATTACAAAGTCGGCTTCAATAATGGATTGGATAAAAACGTGTGGCTCGGAAATGATAATATTCATATTCTGAGCACCTTATATCCTAATGTCGAACTGCGAATTGACCTTTGGAACAATCGCAATCCAAATACATTACCCCTAAATCCAGATATATATTTGTGGGAAAAGCGCACAAATTTCTTTGTAAGTTACGCATTACTGTGATAATATGGCGAATTGAAAAAATAGTTACTCTTCTTCATTCATCCAAGCCTTTTTGCCTCTTTAGAAGGCTTAATCTATGACAGATCAAAATAGGAGGTTTAATGATGAACACGCTTTTAATATTATAGTGTTCATGCATACCATGGGTGAGATATTCTCAAAAAATGTTTCTTTTTCACACATATTCAGGTCTGAGCAGAAAATATTAATTTTTGTTTTTCCACTGCTTTGATTTATTCTTCATTTGAATTAAATATTAATATCCAACTATTACTGCATATCTTTGATAGTTTATGATTTTTTAACGATAATTGTTATACCTGTTTGTGAAAATATGAATATATTAAACTTTATAAATAATGAGAAAATATAGGGCATAAGGAAACTTTACAAATCTGTAAAAGAATAATAGCGAAAGAGTTTATATCCCATTAGTTTTGCAGTGCGTTTGTACTATTGCATGGGCAGCACTTAGCAATTTCATCGGCATAATTTTAACTTTATGATATTTTCTGAAATAGAAGAAATCTTCTTTTAATTTGTAAGGTAAAAGTTACCGAAAAAACGAAAAGATATTCTGCTGGTAAATCGAAGTTTTAGATATAAAATGTTTGCTTATGCTATCGCTAAATGGTAAAGAGTCTCTAATGACCGATTCGCGATATATTTAATGATCAAGCTCATTATTTGTTTCCTGCAATGTCAGTATTACATAATACTCTTATAGATTGAAGATGAAGCACATTTCTACAAACTTACGTTATCTTCCTCATTCACAGGGAATGCATCGAGGTTCTCAGGATATGGCATATCCAGTTCAAAAAATAACAATTTTTCGACAGTTGATTCGATGCACGGCGCCACCTCTGCTTGCTTTTCTCTGTACCAATATGGGTAATTTTGCAGCTTTATTAATACTCTTACATAGAGTGAAATTTCAGCGGATGGTGGATGGGTTATAGTTGCGGAACTGCTGCTTTGAATGGCAGATATGTGCCGCTATCTTGGGGCTATTATGGATATTTCTGGCTTACTGGTAACGCTTACATCAATCCACTTCAGTCTCGTATGATGCTACGAAGTGCATTATAATTACAATATTTCATTGTTTTGTTCATTTTTGAATCAAGTAATGGTTCACGATAACCACCGATTTCTCGAATTTGCTGTCATTACCTAAATAAATATTTTATTAATTTCCATCGCTCTTGAATCACTTAGGTTCACATTTATAATACGAAAGATTTTTGTGATGTTCGTTTCGACTCAGATGTGCGCACATTGAACGTGAATGTGATTGCGAACGCAAAGAGCAGTTGCGATTGCAACAATTATATTTTGATGTCAAGGAAAGAATGGGTTCATGATACAATCTTTTCACTCCGTGACTCATTTAAATGTCGGACCGCGGATTTTGGAAGAAGTTTGTAAAAGAGTGTATCAAATATTTAAAGTAGCAAAAAAACGGATTCGAGTAAAATTTCGCAAGTTTGAGCATGCAAACACCGCGCTAACTGTACCAAGTAGCCGTCAGTCAGTCGTCGGTTCCATCGCACGAGGCTTAATATCGACCGCAGTCAACATCATGCAGCGCTTCGGAACCACTGTTAATTTAAGAGCTTTGATCTTGTATATTATCGTCACAGTACAACTGAAGGCCAACATCAACTGTGAGCAATGAATAACATTCATAAAAACTGAACGATTCCACATTTTTCTTCATTAAACTTAATGAAAATCGATTTCCGCAGTGTTTTTAGCTATAAAGACAGTGTAGAGTGAACTCCGAGAGCTTAGGTCGAATAGAGCTGGGTTCAGCCCGATTATATTTCTCATTATAATGAGTCTTCAAACATGTATTCAATGGTTAAGTTCATAACAGTTGAGATCACGAACAAGTAACGGGTAATCAAGCGAAAAGCATTTGAGTTGGATTAATTGCATAACAAATGATTACCATTTGAGTAGGTAATAATTTGTTATTAAATTGCTCACGTGTTGCCGCAAAATCCTCATAGCTGAAGATAACAGGCTTACAGTTTTCTCACACATAGTATAGTAGCCGCAAACTATCCAGACACCTAACCTGATGTGATTCCGATTCCGGCTCTGGATTAATCCTGAACCCGTTAACATTATTTGCTGAACTGGAATTGGACCGGGACGGGTCTTAAGGTGTCTGGAAAAGATGTGTTCCCTATACTCTATATTTGACTACTCTGGGCTTTATTTTTCATTCGAAATGATGTCAGAGCCATCGCATAATTATTGAACGCTAAGAGACTGTTGTTCCGTATAATGAATAGTTTGGAATAAATCTTAAACCGGGTGATACATTCAAAATATTTTCAGGAGAACGTTCTTATTTTGCAGCTCGTTAAATAAGCTCCTGATGCGTGCTGATGTCATATTAGAATGAGACGTACAAGCAATTTGTCGCAATGAGTCACATATCCTCCCACTGCTTCTTCTGCTAAACGAAATATTACGCTCATCAAATCCAGAAAGCCATCTTATGTGAATCAAAACACGGAGGAACGGACGAAGCAGTCAGCTGAGAGCGAAGACTTAATCACCTTTCCCGACTGCGGAGTTAATATTCTAAAGGTGGTCGTCGATTGAGCTACTTATAAAAATATTTTCGCTGATATTTATACGTCAGAACGTTCAGTTATAATCAGAAGCATTCTCTATCGCATTCAGCGTCATCGGCGCTAGCACTGAAGACACGACCTGAAAGAAGGCAGTCTTTTGAAGACGTTCGAAGGCTCGACTTTGCTATTTGCTTTGGCTTGCTCTTTGACCAGAATTCGCTATAATGGACACCTTAACGGCCTTTCTCCAAAAAGAATATGTAATGGAGACTAAGATCGTTGATATTGCGAATCTGATCGCTTACATCGTGATCTTCTGTTTCGGAATGCCATCAAATATCTACGTGATATACCGATTAAGGAAGCTGGCCAAAGAGAACAGGGAGAAGTATGAAAACGGCGCGGGATTAGGACTGTTCGTGATGAGTACGAGCGATCTCATTTCCTTGCTCGCCATTTCACTTTGGCAAAATATACCTTTGGTGGAAACGGCGCCTGACGTGGTGAACAGCGCTGCCTGCAAGGTCAGAAATATGCTGCTTTGATTGATTAGTGAGGTTAAATTTTGCTTATGCACTTTGAATCCAGGGAAAGAATTGAGCGATACTAATATCTCATTGAGTGCAGCCTCGTAACATAGTCAGCTTCTTCATACCTGCACTGTTAGAATTTGCTGGCGAGTTTAGCAGTTTGTTAATACATGCTGCATCATCCCAACCCCTGCTCATCGATGAATCTCCAATGTGACGCTCACACTTTACAATACTCATATAATATCTTACGCTTTGCTACCGCTTTCTGTGACTAGAGCGATCGTCACACTTACTGCCTTATACGTGAGTTATGATAAACAAGGGATGGAAGGTACACAATGTCAAAAAATGTCATCATTTTTTCAAAAATATCTTATTTACCATGCGGAAGTAATTGTTCCCATTGACAATTTTCAAGCGTCTCCGGACACGGTTAAAAAATCGATCGCAAGTCTGTGCGCTGTGCTGCAGCTCAAATGGGAACAAAATTATTTTGGACAGGATTGTATAGTCTGGGAATGTTTGTACTGTGATAATCGGCTTAATATGCGCACAACGATTACTCAGTTGAAGCATGTGAGATCATACAATTCCCAAAATGGAGGCTGCAGGTCTACTTGCCACCTAGGAGAAGTAGGCGCTAATTAGCGGTGGAGTGAAGATAGAATCGATAAACTAAGAGGAGAATCGAATGACTGGGAAGATCTCCCCATAAGGCTACCTTCTCTATGTTCGCCCCAGAAGTAGCACTAGCATATCTTCTCTTTTAGCACAACACTATGACGATCAGTTGAAATATTGCATGATACTTTTACAGAAACGGTGTCTCTCCACTGGCGCGGCATTAATCTTTTGCTGATATCAAGCTTATGCTTGCCTAAGATCAAGTCATAATAGTTGTGAAGAGATTGTCTCGGTTGAAATTATAAGCAAAGACATGCCGTAATCATAACTGCTAGAGGGGTGAGCAGGTTGTATCATACAAAAGACGAATTTCACCGAATAGAAAAGGAAAATGGTAAGAAACTCGATAATATCATCTGCTCTGTTACAAAATACAGCGCTGCAGCAGATGATTTTATAAATAATGCCGCACATCGCACTATTAGAGAAAATAAGAGTATATACGGTTTCATTTAGATCCTTATTTTTACTTTCCACATGATGATAAGTGTAAGTACCTGGACTTGGCTACTGATGTCAACTATGCGCTACCTGGCCATCCGTCATCCTTTCTTGCATTTGCGTATTTGGCGAGCGCCCTATCGTGGAATAGCGCTGATTACCTTTTCATCTGCTCTCACGAATGTGTGGCTGATTGTTGTCACTACGAGCAAAGAAACGCATTGCATCAAACTCGCTCTCACTATTGGTGGTATTGATGGTGTAGATGCAAACCGCTGGCTCAGTCTGATCGAATGCATTTGGTCTTACTGTATTCCAGTAGCGGCCATACTTTACATGGACGCAATGGTGTTTCTCTATTGTCCACGGAGATCAGCAGGAGAATTTTCGATTGGAAAAAGGACTGGACCTGCACTAGCACGAAACACAACGATACATTCCAACAATAAAAAGGTGGGCGTATTTAATGGCACACCGCCTGCTTTACATTTCCAGACTGTTCATGAGTATATGCGTTCGCTCGCAGACGAATGCATCGTTGTAAAGTGATCTCCGCATGTACATCCTGAACCCCTGTATATTAATGGTTCAATTTGTGCGGGAAATTTTGCTATTTTTATGAGCATAAAGATCGCTGCGTCAATTTTGCAACACTGGGTCGGTTTCATATCGCATACTTCAGCTATAGCCGTATTCAACACACCAACAGAAAATATCCGCAAAGTACGACTTTAGCTAGTGTACGTCATGTGAAACTGACTCAGTGTCATGCGAAATGACGCCGCTTTAATAAGCTCGAAGGGCTAAAAACCTAATCCTAATACTATTTAACTACTGTGTCTAGCAACCAAATTTTTTTCAGGCGCACCGAGGCTTGTTGAACTGGTTGTTCATTGCATTTATCGACACTATACTGAATACACCGAGAAATCTCTATCGTCTACTTATACTCCTCGGCATGTCCCCTATGGCACCGCGCGTGTACTACTACCATTTCATTATTGCACAGGTGTTGCGGTCGTGTCAAAATGCATTCACGTTCAAAATGTAGTCAACATTCTTTAAATTTCTAACTTTGCAGTTGATATGTCCATGACCCCCAACTGTAAGCATCACGGCTCTTCCGCATCCATTTTCGAAGAGTAAAGATGCGAAAACCGTTGATTCATGTTTTAAGCCCATTAGCTTCCAATAAAAGAAAGGATACAAGTAAATGTTGAAATTCTTAACAAATTGTACACTTCTTATTGAAAACCTGTATTAATCATTACTTTTTAGCTATTATACTTCTCGCAATTTGCCATCAATGCCGTTTATTTGTCTCTGTTCGTGTACGACAAGAGCATTCGCCCCGATATTCCTCAGGCGTCGACACAAAACTTTGCTCTGATGGAAATGGAGCTTACTAGCACTCTGGGGTGTTCCAGCATAAATCAGCTTCGTAAAGAGCGAGATCATTCACGGAGTAACATCTCAACACTATAGGTACGCGCTCATATTAACATTTATGATAACTACAAAAACAACTTGATCTTTTCTTTGATCCAGATCAGTTATGGCCTCGAGAATATCGTTCAACTCTGATTCACTTTTAGAATCAAAAAGTTCAAAGCTGATTTTAGATTGCGTCATTCAATTTGGAAGTAGAGTCACTTGCTTATTTTGATAAAGCTACTATTCTCCGAACAGAGGACGCTCTATCGATAATTTTTTCTAATGAAACATGAAAAAAATTATGCAGCTTGAGTTCATTTTTCTATTCGCTCAGAACAGATTTATATTTCGATTTAGATTTATCTGTACTGGCATACGTTCTCATCGGGAGAAGAAACGATCGTTATTTCCTTGGCAGCCAAACCTAAGTGGTATCTCCATTTTGCGCGTTCACAGTTTCAGTTGGTGTTTGCCTCCATCATATATCTTTGAGTTGTACTCTAAATATATATCCGTCATAGAGCAGTACTTTGACAGATAATCAAGTGCGCAATACACAGTTTAAAAAAATTAAAAAAACAAAAAATTAAAAAAGATACTTTAATTTTGCATCTGCACGTCTCCAAAAATCTCTCTCTTATGTTCGCCCTAACATCGAACGCCTTAACAAGAAGCTATATAATTATCCTGGAAGCCGAACGAAATTCGGCGAGAGTAAAGCGTTACACGGTCTAAATCAGATATAAGAGACCTTCTACAATTTCGCTTATACACACCGCAGTATACTGTTTTGTGATACGGATATAAAAGAATTTACCGACTCTCCCAGCATTCTGTAATATTCGGGTTTTACTATACAAATTTGATTGACTTGTTCCACATTCGCCTTTCTTGTTTCAAGTATATTTCTATTCGTAGATGTTAGAAGATCAGGATGATGGATTCCTTTCACTAGAAGGAATTATGCTTCGAAATTTCTAATTCGACGCATCTCGAATGAGAGGAGAGAACGAAGCTGTCTTAGGACACACGTTAATGCAACATTTGTTGCGTACAGAAAAACATCGATGAGTCAGACAATGTTTTGTCCATCCACAGATAGAATGCTTCAGCCCAAATAGATCCCGCGCTCTAATTAGAGTCGTATTCGCTATTCACTAAAAGATACAGCCCCGTGAGGTCTGTTTTAACGTAAACGGTAATGAGTCTCATTTGGGACACGTACTTTAGCCGCCCGGCCCGTATGAGTTCAGCATAAGAGTCGCTACAGTTTGCATTTTGCCAACTTCGTTAATCAAATACGTAATATCCCAACAACAACACGTTATTACCCAAATATGAATAGTAGCAGGAGTAAAAGTTATGTTAAAGTTTCTGAATGTGATATTTTAAATACTTTTCGTGCCCGATTTCAGCCACATTAAGCAAATATTATGAAAGCTATAAGCAACGTAAGAGTACAACTCCGACATCAATAGCGAACTTCTCTAACCCAAGTGTTTAACATTCGCATGAGTACCATAACATCTGTTATTCAGTTTATCTCGTGACTTAGTTTTTCACAAATGTTCCTTAGGCGCAAGTATGCCCTTTTTATAATTGTCGCTTGAGTCAGTTGTCGATATGTCGCGCTGAAACGGAGAAGTTTTCAGATAACATTGTTGACTTCAATAAGCATGCTGAACGATGCTCCTATATTTTTCAAATATGAAATTGTTGTAAATATTGCGATATTATTGGGAAATGTTTTGTCAACTTATTCATATATTTTCGAGTACTCGATACCTTTTTTTCTTTGAACATTTCCGCCATATATTTGTTCATTAAGTGTAAGTACCATGTACGGTCGAATAGAGCACGTCCTAATTTAATCACTCTGCGATCAGTTCAAAACGATTAAGTCTCTTAACAGTGAGTAATTTGAAGGCACGATATAAACTACGCTGCCTTAATACAGAGTATCGGTCACCGTTTTAGTCTTTCGACATAAGCTTGGTTATACCCAGCTTTCAATTGTTTTATGCAAATCACGTTGGCATACTCTTTCCTGTCATTTTACCACAACTTGCCGTTTTTTCAAAAGCTTTTCAAAATACTACCAAACTTTTGCTTTGTAACTATTCGAAATGCTAGAGCGCCTTTCAAATGCATCCTCATTTCATGGTGGGTTAGAATGAATATTAAAGCTCAGAGAGTTCTATTCGATCATTGACATACAGTGATCATAGTTGTCGTATCCTTTACTGTACGTGCTGATATCAGTGTTTGTCAAGTGGCCATACGTCGCGCTCGGTACTCGTTCATTAAAAGTGATACGTGCTACTACCTACGAAATCTCGCAACCCAGTTTGCCCCTTTCACTTTCATTTCGTCATTCTTGTATTCAATGACATCACGTCGCGTTCAGTTCGCACACAAGCAGCGGGGAAACTGAAACCAATAGTGATGAGTTATATTAAAAGATCCTGTAAAACGCTTCTCCGTAACTGAATTTTCTGCATTCGAGTAATACGATTGGGATATGGAGTGCAAGCAGAAATTTACATCGAAACCAATCACACTAGATCAAATTACGCAGTGTTCGTTTTCGAATATAGCGTGCAATTGAGAGTCAAAGCACTGGATCTGTGATGCGATTTTTCCCGTAATTATTCGCAGCATTTGAACTGATTTCGATCAGTCACTCTAACTTCACTACAATCATAGCGAAGGACTGATTCGTACACTACAGAGACAGATATGTTCGTGGACAGAAGTGACCACGACACCCTATTACGCTCAATACCACGTACCATTAATGAATGTGGTATGCAAATGGCATTTCGAAAAGTGAGAAAGGGGGGTGAAAGCTCGTAAACAGTGTAAGGTTAATTTGAACGGTCCTAAAGTAAGCATCATATTCATTCGAATACATGATGAGCCTTTAATAATCGGTCATTTTCAAAATAATAGGAACTCCTTAATAAACAGAGATTTTGTTTCAATTTTGCTGTAAATGGAAGGGAGAATGTCTCAATTTTTCCCCTCTGAGTTGGATCAAGTTTTGACTCTTGGCAAGAAACATGGATTTGTTTTAGTAAAATTGTTCGGTTTCGCACATACGCTGTCGAACAAACTGACGCTCTCACATATAGCTACGCTGACACAAGATGACTGGATTCTCATGAGCAACCATTCGTTTTGTAGCCAAGTTCTTCTACTACATGTACGTAAAATTACACTAGAATCTGTCAGCTAGTTATGGAGAAATCTCAACTGAAAGATAATGAGTGCATTCGTGCAGTGTGTTCGTCAGCGTATGTGCAAAACCGAACAAATTTTCTAAAACAAATCTATGTTTCTTGCTCAGTGTCAAAAGTTTGTCAAACTCAAAGAGGAAAAAGTCGAGACATTCTCCCTTTCATTAATAGCAAGACTGAAGCAAAATCTACTGGTTGAAGAATTATATTATTTTGAAAAGGACCGATTACTTAAGGCTCATTATGTATTCGATTGAATATGGTGCTTACTTAAGGGCTGCTCAAATTTACCTTACGCTGTCTACGAGCTTTCAACCTCCTTCCTCACTTTTCGAAATGCCAGTTGCATACCACATTCACTTATGGTATGAAATTTTGAGCGTAATAGGATGCCGTGGTCACCTCTCTCCATGAATAAACTCATCCCAATAGTGTATGTATGAACAGTTTTCTGTTATTATTACACAGAAGTTAAAGTGACCGGTCAGAACAATTTCAAATGCTGCAAATAATTATGAGAAAACGCATCGCGAAAGCAGCGGTTTGACTTTCAGTTGTCGGCTATATTCGAAAACGAACACTGCGTAATTTGATCTAATATGATTGGATTCGATGGAAAATCTCTGCTTGCACTCAATATCTCAATCTTATTACATAAATACAGCAAGTTCAGTTGCAAATAAGCGTCTTACGGGATATTTTGATGTAATTCGTTACTTTTGATTTCAATTTCCCGGCTGTTTGTGTGCGAATTGAACACGAAGTGAGGTCATTGTATACCAGGGTGACGAAAAGAAAGTGAAAGGGGCAAACTGGGTTGCGAGATTTCTTAGGTAGGAGCATATATCACTTTTAACGAACGAATACCGAGCGCGACTTACGACCAAAGACTATCATTGATATTAGCACATACAGCAAAGGATACGAAGGTTATGAATATTGCATGTTAATGATCAAATAGAGCCCTCTGAGCTCTTACATTCAGTGCAAACTACCTTATGATAAAAAAGCACTTGAAAGGCGCTCCAGCATTTCGAATAGTTGCAAAGCAAAAGTTTAGTTGTATTTTCACCAAAATTAAAAAAGGGCAAGTATTGATTAAATGACAGAATAGAGTACGCAAACGTTATTTCGATAAAACAAATGAAGATCGGTTACAACCGTCATTATGGATCGGTTTCATATCGCGTACTAAAAGCTAAGGCCTTACCTAATGCGATGCTAGAGAATACCCGCAAACTACGACTTTACCTATAGTACGCAATATGAAACCGACCCTATGTATGGAGGCTTATCTGAAGACCGGTGTACTGTATTCTGGCGGATTGGTTTAAACATAGCCTCCAAATTTATCATTGTTAGGGAATTTATCATTTTTGAACTGATCGTAGAGGTATCAAATTCGGAGGTGCTCTGTTAGATCATATATGGTAATTATACACTTAACGAACAAATATAAGACCGAAAAAGCTTACAAAAGATAAACGTGCCGAGTACTCGAAGATATATGAAAGTTTTGACAAAACAGTTCCCAATAATATCATAACAGTAACAACAATTTCACGTCTAAAAATATAGAAGCATCGAACAGCATGCTTATTGAACTAAGCAATATCACTTAAAAGCTTCTCCGTAGAAGCGCGAAAAACATACGACATACTCAAATGACAATTGTGAATAAGGCATACTTGCGCCTTTGGAACATGAATGAAAAATTAGGCTACTAGACAAACTGAATGACAGATGTTACGATACTCGCACGAGTGCAGAATATTTGAAAAAAGAGAAGTTCGCTTTTGATACTGGAAAGTTACTTCATTTATTATATCATTAATAATTTTAGTATGCTGTGGCTAAAATCAGGGGCCTGTTTCATAAAACTGTTGCAATACCGCAACTGCAACAGTTGAACAAGGATTTATGCAATTTTCTGTTTCATAAAACTTTTCGTAGCTCTGCAACCGCTATTCCGCAATCAAGCAGTTCCGCAGCAGTCCTAAAAGCGCATTGAAATTTGTAAGATAGTTTTCAAGCCGGACAACATGATACCGTAGTGTCGGGTACCAACCAAGAATCTCTTATATTCAAAAGTTGGACTTGAATACTGTCGCAGTATGCCAGTAAATCGTTATAAACAGATAAAATTCGTAAATTTCTCACCATTTCACTCATCTTTATGCTCTCTTTCAATGTTAGCCTTACTACTTCGCTCAACATTAATTTTATATTAATTTTATTTTTTGAGAGAATTGCAGAATTTCAACCTTTTCCGTACCACGATTTGGTGTGCTAGATTTTTTTCGCAACTATTTTCAATATTGCGGAATAGTGCCACTTTTAGGCAGTTGCAATCCCACAATTTTGTAGTTTTGCAACTGCAAATGTTGCAAACATAACTCGGCAATTCTTCAACTGCAATAATGTTATGAAAAAGAAAGGTACAGAATTGCGTGATGACGATGCGAATTGCAAGAGTTTTATGAAACAGGCCCCAGGTATGAAAGGGTTAAAAAAATATTGCATTCCAAAACTCAGCATCAATTTTTCTCCTGTTACTTCTCTTTGTTGGTTAATGATGTGTCTTTGTGTAAGTATGACGCATTTGCTTAACAAAATTGGCAAACTTACAAACTGTTACGTCTCTTATGCTGAGCGGATCCAGGCCGGGCAGCTCAATAATAAGTTCAAAATGACTCATTATCGTTTACGTAAAAATTGACCTTACGGAGCTGTATCTTTCAGTGAATAATGAATACGACTCTAATTACAAGGTGCGGTAAATGTACCCGCGGTTTTTTAAAGGTCACATATTATTAAAATTTCAAGTCTTCCGATAACAATAACAACGTTCTCTTATATCAATAGCAATAAACAGAATCTTCTGATCATTTCTGCTCAAATTCTGCACACTCGTAGCACTATCCATAGCTACTTTTTGAGTTTTTTTGATTTTATGTTACGCACATGATTACCTGTCAAAGTGTTGTTCTATGGTAAATACATGCTTGAAATATAAACCAATGATAGATGATGAAAACAAACACTAACAGAAACTGTAAACGCTCGAAATGGAGATACCACTTATGTCTGGCTGCCAAGAGAACTACGACCGTTTCTTATTCAGATGAGATTGTATGCCAGCATACATATATCTAAATGGAAATATAAACATATTACGAGCGAATATAAAACTGAACTCAGACTGCACAACTATCATATTTCATTTGAACAAATAGTCGATAGAGGTTCCCCTGTTCGAAGAATATTAACTTTTTCAAAATAAACAAGGGACTCTTTTTCCAAATTGAATGATGCAAATTAAATCAGCTGTACTTTATTTCGATTCAAAAAGTGAGCTATAGTTTAACGATATTCTTGAGGCCATAACTGAATCAGATCGCAGATAAAGTTGTGTCACTTTAGAAGTTATTATCAAATATGAATATGTGCGCGTACCTATTGTGTTAAGATATTAGTCCGTGAATGGTATCGCTCTTCACGAAGCTGATTTATGCTGGAATACCCTTGAGTGCTGGTAAGCTTCGTTTCAATCAGAGCAAAGTTTTGTGCCGACGACTGAGGAACATCGGGGCGAATGCTCTGGTCGTACACGAACAGAGACAAATAAACGGCATTGAAGGCAAATTGCGCAAAGTATAGTACCTAAAAAGTAATGATTTGATCTAATCTTTCAATGTGAAGAGTACAATTTGTTAAGAATTTCAGCGTTTACTTGCATCGGAATTTTCGGTTAGAAGCTATTGGGCTTAAAATAAGTATCAACGCTTCTCGCATATCTAGTTTATCCTCAAATAGAAGGCCGCAGCCAATATTTCATCAAAACTCCGCCCACTTCAAGCAGCCTGCCAAGGGACATCTCTGATTCTAGTTTCGTTTTGAGCGTTGCTCCTACGAATCAGGAAAGTCAAACGTGTTTCTTTTATGAGACACCCTGTATATTGGCATTGAAAGTAATACGTGTGGAATGAATCCCAAAACAGATATTCGCGTTGTTGAATGCAACTTGACATGACCGCAGCACCTGCGCAATCATCCTGAAGGAGTAGTAGTATAGGTCCGGTGCGACAGGGGTCATGCGGATGAGTACAATTAGACGATAGAGATTTTCCGGCGCGTTCAGCATGATATCGATGAGTGCAATGAACAACCATTTCCACAAGCCTCGGTGCGCCTGGAAAATATTTGGTTACTATACAGAGCTGACAAAAAAACAACAACTTGTCCCGTTTATTTGCTAAGCTCAATATGAAAGAAAGCACGTGAGTATGTGCATCCGTTTGCAAACATTTGAACATCTTCACGAACAGTCAGAGAATGTAAAGCGGACTATGCGCTCTTAAGTAGGCTAACCTTGTTATTGTTTCGATGTATCGCTGTGTCTTGTGCTAGCTCAGGCCCAGTCCTGTTCCTGATCGAGAATCCTCCTGTTGATCTCCGTGGACAATAGAGAAACACCATCGCGTCCATGTACAGTATGGCCGCTACTGGAACACAGTAAGACCAAATGCACTCGATCAAATGGAGCCATCGGTTTGCACTTCCATCTCCCATACCAC
This sequence comes from Plectus sambesii, assembly GCA_002796945.1. NCBI lineage: Eukaryota > Metazoa > Nematoda > Chromadorea > Plectida > Plectidae > Plectus > Plectus sambesii. The sequence continues at coordinate 28,399 of NIUQ01000542.1, read as the reverse complement.
CAATAGTTAGAGCTTGTTCGGCGCAACCTGTTCTGTCGCTCGAAACGGCAAAAATCAACCACACATTCGTAAGAGCGGATGAAAAGATAATCAACGCTATTGCGCGATAGGGCGCTCGCCAAATACGCAAATGTAAGAGCGGATGACGGATGGCCAGGTAGCGCACAGTTGACATCAGTAACCAACTCCAGATACTTACACTTGTCATCGTATGGGTGGCGAAAATAAGGACCTAAATCAAATCGTCAGCGCTCTTACATTCTCTGAAAATAATACTAGCGGCATTATTTTGAAGACCACCGGCGACAGAGCTGTATTTTGTTACACTGCAAATGTTATCACAGAATGCCTTTCTATTTTCCTCTTCTGTACGGTGAAATCAGCATTTTGTAAAATGAAAACAGCTCGCCCCTCTGGCAGTTATGATAGCGGCTAGGTCTCTGATTATAATTTTAAACGAGACATTCTCTGAATTACTAATATGATTTGATCTTAGGCGAGCATAAAATTACTTAAAGTGAACAATCGATACTGTAACAATGGGAGATTGCCGTATTTGTAAAGAGTTTCATGCTCAATTTTGACTAATCGACATAGTGCTGTACTAAAAGAGAAAATATGCTGGTCCTAATACTGGGGCGAAGCTAGGGGCGACCGGATAGGATGTAATTTTCAGTTTTATAAACGCTGCGGTCGTTCGATTTTCCTTCCACTTCGTCGATTCTAGTTTCGCTCTCGCGCTAATCTGCGTTCACTTTTACTAGCTGGCAATTAGACTGCAGCCCTATTTTTGGAATATTACTTCCTTATATTTCTCATCTGAATGGTCTCTGTGCGCACTTGAAAGCGACTATTACCGTTCATATTCTTACCGACTTTCTGACCGTGTACTATATAAGCATGTTCATATTAGAACTGTAACAAAGCGTATAGATTTGCGGTCGATTTTTCTACCGTATCCGGAGACACGTGCAAATTGGGAATGGGAACTATTATTTCCGCATGGTGAATAGGATATTTTTGCAAAAAATGATAACTATCAGGCATTGTGCACCTTCAGCCCCCTGCTTATCACAACCCACGTCTGAAGCAGTAAGTGCGTTGATCGCTCCTGTCATAGAAAGCAGATGCAAAGTGTAAGATATTATATAAGAATGTAAAAGTATAAGCTCTACATAGGATATTCATAAATGAGCTACGGATGGAATGATGCAGCAGGTACCATGAAACTGTCCTAACTGGCCAGTAAATTCTGACACTGCGGATATGAGGAAGCCGGTTATGTTGCGAGGCTACATTCTGCGAGATATTTCCGTCGTTCAAGTCTGCCTCAGACTGGAGGCGCATATGCACCATTTAACCTCATTAGTCAATTAAAAAGACGTATTTCCGACCTTGCAAGCAAGACTTTTCATCACGTCAGGCGCCGAGATTTCCACCGAAGGTAAAATATGTTGAAGTGAAATGGCGAGCAAGGAAAAGAGATCGCTCGTACTCATCACGAACAATCCTAATCCTGCGCCGTTTTCATACTTCTCTCTGTTCTCTTTGGCCAGTTTTCTTAATCGGTACAGCACATAGATGTTTGCTGGAATTCCGAAACAGAAGATCACTATGTAAGTGATCAGTGTCGCAAGTCCAATGCTCCAAATCAGTGGGTGAGTTTCAGCTCCATCGTATTCTTCGCCATTTTCTTCGTATTCGTATCCGAAAGAGTCCGTTAAGTTGTTCATTATAGCGAATTCTGGTCAAAGAGCTTGCCAAAGCAAATAGCAAGTCGAGCCTTCGAACGTCTTCGAAGATTGCCTTATTTTAGGTCGTGTCTTCAGCGCTGGCGCTGATGACGCTGAACGCGAAAGAGGATGCTTCCGATTACTAATGAATGTTCTGGAGCATATCGGCAAAGCAATTATGTTTTTACGATTAGCGCTATCAACGGCCACCTTCATGATATTAATTCAGCCGACCGGAAAGGAGATTAAGCCGTCGCGCTTCCCCGATTGCTTTACGCATTCCTTTCTGTTTTGTTTCGCATTAGACGGCTTCGTGGATTTGATGTAAGTAATATCCTTTTCTGAAAATTAAGCAGTTGGAAGGTACGTGACGTTTGAGAGGATGACATGACAATACACGAACTGTCCTGTCATCCTCTCATACGTCACGTACCTTCCCACTGCTTAATTTGCGTAAAAGGATATTAAGTACATCAAATCCACGAAGCCGTCTAATGCGAATCAAAACAGAAAGGAATGCTCAAAGCAATCGGGGAAGCGCGACGGCTTAATCTCCTTTCCGGTCGGCTGAATTAATATCATGAAGGTGGCCGTTGATTGCGCTAATCGTAAAAACATAATTGCTTTGCTTTCATACGAAGAGCACGCAAACGCTTTTAGCTGCTCAACAACGAGAACAATTTTGCTCACTATTCATTCACAGTTTTTCAAAGTGCTCACAGTGAGCTGCAAAGCAATTACCGTATTTCTTCCAATAGACGCCCGCTCAAGCGTAGGTTGAAAAGAAAGCCTCCCCCCCCCCCCAAAGTAATAGTCCCTCTCTAGGGTAATTAAAATAATAACCGCCTATGCAGTGTAGATCAACAATGAACTTCCATTCAAATTCGACTACTGACATCGCACAATCCTTATACTAATGAATTGTATTCAATGCTGAAGTAGCAAATGGGAAAAAATGCTCCCTCTCCAACGAACGCCAAATCCAAACATCGGTTGAAATAATAAACGTCCTCCCTCCAATAAATGCCTCCCTCAAGTCTAGGTTGAAAAAGTAGACGCCCTGGGCGTCTATTGGAAGAAATACGGTATGCATTCTATTGAACCGGTCATGGAAGCAAGTGCAAAAGTCCGTGTTCCGAATCTCCGCGAATACGTCGTTTAAAGCAGAAATGGTGGCAGTTTCATTCTCGAAATGCTTTTCTCGCAACTGCTTTTTGACTCGCAGAAATACAAAGAAATCGTATGAGGCCATTTCAAGGCTGTAAGGCGGATGAATGATCCATTGCACACCAGCCTCGCGCAAAAAATCGAACATTTGAGCCGCCCTGTGCGCTGACGCATTGTAGTGATGCAGCAAAATCCAGCGAAGCCTGGTCTTCGACCGCGTTCTCTTCAGTTGATCGGAGAACGTCGGCTAATGACCCTGTGAAGATGAGCCTCGAAGCGGCCGCCCTTCTTCAGCAGTCTCTCTCAGAAATAGTCGTCGTGTAGAAGAGGTAATCAGGGAGCTCGAAATATCACCTACGCTGAAATTCAGGGATATTTTTGAACATTGGATCGGCAGCAAACAATACGATTTTGTACGAACACCTGGGCGTCCGCACGGTTGCGAATGATTGGACCCCCCATTGGCTGATGGATGAGCAAAAACGTCAGCGGGTTGAATGGTGCCAGTTTATACTAACAAAATCGGGACAATGTTGGTTTAAACTGATTTCCAATACCGTCACAGGCGATGAAGCGTAAAACGACAACTATAATTTGGAAATGAAGCAGCAATCGACCATCTGGATGTCCGATGAGGAGCGACCACCAAAGAAAATTACATCTTGCTCGAAGCACCGGCAAGCGAACGATGGCGGTTTTTTCCGGCTGCCGGGCATGCTTGCGACTATCCCGCTAGCGGAGTGTAGAAAGGTACATGTTGGATGGTACTATGAAGTACGTTTGCCCGCAACCTTCGATCAACTGCAGAGAAACGCGGCCAAAGACCGGGCTTCGCTCGATTTTGCTGAATCACGACAATGCACCAGCGTACACGGCGGCTCAAATGTTCGATTTTTTGCGCGAGGCTGAGGTGCAATTGATCACTCACCCGCCTTACAGCGTCGACATGGCCTCGTACGACTTCTTCGTACTTCCGGGAGCCAAAAAGCGGTTGCGAGAAAAGCATTTCGAGAATGAAACTGCTACGATTTCTGCCTTGAACGACGTTTTAGCGGAGATTCCGAAAACGGACTTTTGCGCTTGCTTCTATGAATTGGTATACGAATTTTGAATCCAGACACAAATACGAATAGAGAATACGAATTTCACGCCGTTCAGCGGAGCGGACGAGCAGCCTCATAACACTAGGAGGCGAGAACATCAGCGAACAGCGCGGCGTGTTGGACCGGACTATTTGACCGCGCCTGACATTTGACCGCTATGACATTTGTCCGCCGAGAAATTTGACCGTCATGACATTTGGTCCCTGAAACTCTTCACCGCCTTGAAGCAAGTTAACCGTGACGAAAAGAGCAATGCAGACACTTCGAAACACGAGGAGCGTGAACAAGAATATTCTGTAAAAAGGTTTCGATTGGCAGCGATTTGTCATCGATGATGCCGTTCTGCCATCAATTAACGCCTATGAGAAGGAAGCCTTCATATGATGAAGGAGTGCTCGCATGATTTAATAATATATGCGCACACGCTATGAATTCAAGCTTGGCTAAATTCATGTTTATAGTTTATTAAGGAAGGCCGCGTATAAGGTTTCTTTCATTTCAGTCAAATGAATATTACATTATGTAAAAAAGTCTTGATTGGTGACGATTATTCTAACTTCGATGTGTACGACAAGGACGCCTTCATATGATGAAGAAGTGCACGCACTTTTTCGCTCAATTAAGCACTAAGCTGACGATTCCTGTACGGTTCAATATTTATAAAATGTCTGCGACTGTAGCAGAATTTAAGATATCACAATGAGTACAGTAGAAACCGCTTTAAAAATACACATTGACCCGGCGAGAAAATTTTTGCACTAATCCGGACATGGTTCAATACAACTGAGCACATGGGGCTTACAAAAGATGTGCACTTATCCGGTTTCTATCGCGAAGTTTGCAAGATTCGCGATATTTAATTCATTTGATTTTATACTGTACTCACAGCTTGGATGTTAATTGATTATGCGTGACGTGACGAGCGTTCTGTGGGAGGTTACCACCTTTCTACTAAGAGGCCTTTTCTGCTGCTTCTGCCCTACTATCAACGCTCGCGTGCTTTGAGAACAATGCCGACTGCTTGGCGGTTCACAACGTGCTATATCTGCTCGCTTATACCTCTGTGTCGCCATCCCTTTGTAGCAATGAGATTGCTTACCTCTGCCCTCTGCTCCTCAATGACCGCTCATACTTTGAGTGTATGGACAAATTAGAGGAACTTGCGCGCGGCCCGTTAATGAATTGCCAAGAACCTGAGGCGCGAGGTTGGACGACTTAACTACGGCGCGCTGCTATCAGTGTTGTCTTTTTGTCAAAAAATTCTTTTTTAATACTTCAGCTCTGTCAGCCACCTGAACATTGGAAATTATTTTTGACAATAAAAGGTTATTAAGCATGTAGATAAGATATTATTTACGAAAAACTGTAGCCTTTGGTATTAGCATCGGCGAAATATCTGCAAGTATTACCTGAAAAAGTTTTTTTTGGTATTAATACTTTTCAAATAATACTTGCAGATATTCCGCCGATGCTAATACCAAAGGCTACAGTTTTTCGTAAATAATATCTAATCTACATGCTTAATAACCTTTTATTGTCGGAAATACTTTGCGATATTCAGGTGGCTGACAGAGCTGAAAAACACAAAAGAATTTTTTGACAAAAAGACAACACTGCTGACAACGCAGAAGTTGTCGAAATCTATGTTTTTATATATCAATCGATTGGAAATGATGAGACGAATCTGAATACGTTTTCAAATTAAAAATCGGTNATTGAATAATCCCCTTATGATGGGCTATCCAACGGTACCATAAACAGTTTCAAGCTTGTGCATGTAAAGGTCGGAAACTTGTTCAGAAAAGAACCATCTTATGAGACTTTTGGAATCAAAGCAAGGCGGATGCATTAACAGCAATCAGAATGCTTGAAAGAGCCGGAAAGTGAAGTAAGTTCGTCTATCGATGGAAAACAGTGAACGTCAGCTATCGATGGCTAACTAACGCCGTTTAATAGACCATCGTAGGGGTAACGATTGCAATAGAGCCGATAAAAAATACTTTAGAAATAGAGCAGCAGTACTCAAGCAGACTGAAGTGATTTTACCCGAAAATGACAAAGCCCTAAAACATTAATCACTTCGGGCTCAATTTGCAACCCTTGCCCACATATTGTTTGTCAACTTTTATAGTACCGTTGGATAGCCCAGAGTTCGGGCTTCAATCCTAGGGTAACTTTAACTTATGGCATGTGAACAAGTTTTGACCGAAAAAATCAAAAATCTGAAAAGTTCTGAATTTCGAATTTTCTCTCTTTAACAACTTTTCAGGTTCTGCACCGATTTTTAATTTGAAAACGTATTCAGATTTGTCTCATCATTTCCAATCGATTGATATATAAAAACATAGATTTGGACAACTTCTGCGTTGTCAGCAAATAATTTTAAATTTCCCGCCGTATCTCAAAGCGAAAACTTTTATAAAAATTCCGACATAGTTTTCATAAGTTTTACCCTAAAACATCTTTTCATGCAAATTTTCAGCGAAATCCGAAAACTTTTTGCCAACTGTGCCAAAAGAAACTCGATGCTTAAAAAAATCGGATCTTAAGCCCCAGGGCCTAATTTCGCGAAATGGCTGGAAACGCACTGACACATAGTATTGTTCAAATATTACCTTGAGCTACTATTTTACTGTAGTAAGATAACAATGAGCAGCGAAATCTGACATATTCGCGCTAATTCGCAATTAAATGCAGTATTACTCGCATATTTATTAATATAGCACTGGGGGATTCCCGAGAAAAAACTGCGCAGACGGTACTATTTTGCGCTGTCGAACGAACACTTTTATTGTCCCCGCAAACGCTTGTGTCAGTTGAGTCTATTTCAAGCAAACTGCAGTTAAACGTGGGTACCTGTCGATCAATTGAGTTTTGCGTTCAAACAGCGAACATTGCAAGAAATTGTGCCGATTCGCATTAATACGCGCCGTGACATTTCGTCACTTGTGCCACAAATTCTACCTACAGAATAAGAGGCTGTAACCTATTTTAACTATTATTTGTATCATTGTGACTATTTATGAGAGGAGCGCGAATAATTAATTAAAGTTTCCGGTTCCGGTTCAGGATCGTTAGTACCGGGTACACATATTATGTATAGGACAATTTTGGGGTATAATAAGAACATGAATCGGAACCGAATTTGGATAAAAAATCAATAAAACCGCGTCATCAAATTTAAAGTGTTGCATAGCAACTGATCGTCTGTTGCTATGCAACACAAATGCGAGAGCGTCCTGTGTCATAAGTCTGTGGGCGGAGTTTCGTATTACCGATGAAATATCGAAGCTTTCGCGAAAAATACGAAATGCTATTGCACCATATCATTATCTTAAGCTTCTCCTATGCCAAATGCTCATTTCGCGCTAAAATTTTTAATAGTTTAATTCCTCCGTCAGCCAAAAATAAATAGTGCCCATAATGAAGTTCAAATCGCGCTTACTATCGTATCTTGCCTTCTTTCGGCCAGTGCGCGCTAAATGGACTCAACTGACACAAGCGGTTGCGGGAACAATAACTCCGAAATTACGCCCCGGGGCTAAATATCGAGAAGGCTTTCAAATTTACGCCCCCGGGGCGATAATTTGGGGGGGGCGCAATTTCGAGAAAACCCGGTACACTGCTCACGTATTGCCGCAAAAATCCTCATTTGTGAAGATAATATGCTTACAATTTTCTCACACGCTGTACTCTACTTGACTAAGCTGAGCTTTATTTTTCATCCGAAATGATGTCAGAGCCATCGCGTAGTTATTGAACGCAAAGATACTGTTGTTTCGTGTAACGAATACAGTTTGGAACAAATCTTAAACGGGGTGACACAATCAAAATATTTTCAGGAGGACGTTCTTATTTTGCAGCTCGTTAAATAAGCGCCTGATGCGCGTTGATGTCATATTAAAATGAGAATTGCAAGCACTTTACCGCAATAAGGCGCATGTTCTCCCACAGCATGATTTACAAAATGAAATATTACTCCCATCAAATCCAGAATGTCGTCTTATGTGAATCGAAACACCAAGACATGGGCAAAGCAATCAGCTTAGAGCAAAGACTAAATCATCTTTCCAATCTGTTGAATTAATATTGTGTATGTGGCCAACAATTGTGCTGCTTGTAAAAACATTTTCGCTGGTATATAAACTTCAAAACATTCAGTAGCGATCGGTAGTATCTTCTTTCTCGTTAAGCGTCATTGGCGCCAGCGCTGAAGACACGACCTAAGAGAAGGCAATCTTCGAAGACATTGGAAGGCTCGACTTGCTCTTTTCGGACCGCTATAGTTTCTTTTTCGGACCGCTGTTATTTTTTCGGACCGCAATTTTTTTATCGGACCGCTATTGTCGAATAGAGCCCGCATCGCTCGCGGCACGCAGCCCCTTCTGAGCACTTTCCCCACATTGCCAGATCAGTTGCGCTTAAGCAATTAAACGGACTGCTGGAGAATTTTTTCTTCTTTGATGTTCCAGTCAATACAGAGAAGGTGATTTTATCGGTTCGAAATTAGCGTGCTCTCCCTCGCCTAAAAAAATCCGAAAAATGACAAAACAGCACTTTGCCATACTTCGTAAAGACTGCAACTATGAAGGGGCCCTCCGGTTGATTTGATTTGAGTATAATCAATTATTTCATATGAGCGACGGGCAGAAACTCCTTTAATTTCCACCAGATGATAAAAATGTTTAAGTGCAAACTGCACAGCAATGAAAGGAGAATGCAGCAATGAGTGCAAACAATGTCGTGGCTGACGTATAGAGCAGTGTGATCTCGTCTTCTTCGTCAGCTTCGAGTTTGACTAGACGCTGGCGGATCGACTGACCGACTGAATTTTCTCCCTCGCAACAAAATTTTTGCACTAAATCTGACTTCCCAACTTAAACGTATCTATTGCTTCAGCTTTATTCCAAAACGGTCACTATCAGTCACGACGATTCATATAAATCGAGAAAGCAAAGCGTAGTTTATGAGAGTGAGCATGTTAACAATATTATGAAGCTAACAGTTATTATCACAGGAAATTATGAGAGGCAATCTAAGAAAAAAGAGTGAGAATGAATGATTTACGATTTCAGTACAATGTGATCAATGTAGCTTTCAATGTTCAAAATTACTGAAGCAGCCAGTTTTTTCCTTCATTCGAGTAAAATAATTTTTTAACTTTGCGATCTTCGCTTGAAGAGAGCTGTTTATTAACTGCGTTGGGGTATTTGAGCCAGTCGATCTTTCCGATGGCCTCTACAGCAGTGAGGGCGACAACTCGGCGGGCAACACGTTCTGATGCAGTCCTGAAACATAGATCATCAAGTGTCTTTTTGATCATTTCCCCGTTAGCTGCTGACCTGTCCCTGGTTGGGATTACTGAGGCGGATGGTTAGAAATAGGGAAATGTCCTTCTATAACGACTAGTCGGTGTAAAAGCCACCGCATGTCACATTCGCAATATGGTTTGCCGTTCTAGATAGCGCAGAATCCTCTAAATCTTTATTGCGTTTTTTAGGATATGCGCCGATGCGAAACATAATTCTTGTTTAATATTGCTTCGTAAAACATATTACAATTTTAATAGTCAAGCTGTCTCGTCAGCGAGGCGCAGCTCGAGCGTCGAGCATCCCAAGACACAACTTTGTCGTGTTCGGACAAGATATTCTCCCTCTATGTAATTAAATCACATGCCGCGTTCTCATCAAGCGCTAGCGTACTCAAAATAGCCGCGCTCTTCAAATATCTTACTCAAAGAAATCCCAGGAGAAATGAAGAGATCGTTAAAAGCTGTTGCGGTGCTTAAGGTTTTCGAGAGACGATTTATCACTAACGTTTATTTGAGTATACAGAGGCGGATACATGAGATAATAGTTCATGATTAGATGCGAGTTAACGTATTCTCTACAGATGGAAACAGGGGGGGGGGGAAGTTACGTCTAAGCCCGCTGGCTCAGCGTATAGTCATTATTGAGTGGTTGCCCACCTACCCATGACTGCGTCCATTGTTGTCTGGCTATAGATCAATGGGTTCAGCTAAACTACAAAAGCGCTATATTAGTGCACTTGGAATGTGGAGCAAAATTCTAATATACTGCAGATTAAAGTAACTGAATGAATAGCACGAAAAACCAATTAAAAATCGTGGATAAGACCTCGCTCGTTCAGATTGTGATGACTTAAAATTTAATTAACTGAACGAGCCCTGTTAGCAAATTCCGTAAGAAGGGAGGGGGAGTTTCTTGCCTGTGATCCCAGGATTTTGAGTCTGTTCGCATAATGTTGTTTACTGTTTTCAGGTTATAAGCCTTTTGGTTTATATTCAGACACTGCGGTCTTCAGAATAAGTTACTTACAGCTCTAGGTCAGAGTATAGATAAAATGGGCATTCATTTGGAATTTTGGTGGAATAAAACGAACTGTTTGCGCACCTTTATGTCGTAGAAAACGTTTGGGCTGTTTGTCCAAATGTTTGTTGAAAATCGAAGAGTGCAGCGACGAATTTCGGGAACATAGGAGAAGAAAAGTATTGGACGGCCGCGCAACAATGACTCCTCGATTTTCACCTGAATTGAAAAAAGAATATCAAACGAACTAGTACTACATTATGAGAGAACTTCATTTACTACAGCGTTATAGGAAAATGAGTTTGATTTAAATGCAGTTGAACTTTATGATAGTGCGAGTACTATTTGCGGGATATGTAAGAGAATTCGCCAGAGATCGACCATTCTTGTTTCGATATCAAAATACATTACTCGGAAACCTGTATGGTTTTGTAGAAATAACAATGCTGCAATTCAAATTTGTGAAGCCTAGCTCGATTGACAACCTATTAGTCGAGTGCTGATAGTTTGAAAAACATCAGCAATTTTCCGAAATTCGTTAAAAAGATTTTTTAAAAGCTACATGAAAACAATAAGATAAAATATTTTAATATTTATTACATTTATAGAGAACCTTATTGGATTATGTCGTAATAAGGCCCCTCGGGCTTCAATTTGTAAGCCGTCTCGTTATTTAGCCTCGGGGCGTAATTTCGAAGTAAAAGTGTTCGTTCGACAGCATCGAAAGGTGTGTTTGCGCAATCATTTATCAAAATTGAGTGTCGGTCCCTAAGTAATCATGCATTTTATGCTACATTTAAACACGATGTTTGGGTGAGATTGGTCAATAATCGTGGCTCATTGCTGTCCTACACCCTTAAAGAGTATCTGACGGTACTGGTAAACAATAATATGCGGCAATGCGCGTCCAGGCAATCGCGGAATTAAGCTCCGAGGCGTAATTTTGAATTTCACGTGAAAACCAAAAAGTGGCATTTTTCGTCAATGCCCCGGGGTCTAATTTTGAGAAAATCCGGTTGCAATATTCTGAACAAGGCGTGTTTTGAGAGTGCTTCGAGAGCCCTATTTTGATGACTGCGTTTGGGAGAAAAAATATCCGTTAATACGGTAGCTCAGGGGTAAAAGGTTATTCGGTGTCTGTTCCAGAAGTTTGTGGAAAGCTTAAGAAATGAAGTGAGCTCTCAAAGTTTTGAATTCTACCGCTTTTATCCACTGATTTATCAAGAACTCGGTTAATTAATTCGACGAAAAAGTAGAAATTTGTTTATATTTTCAAGCAATCATAAGCCGGCTTCCGAGCTGAATTTGATGAATTCAAACGCAGCACTGCAATCGTTACGCAACCATGTTAATTTTTAAATCATCTGTTTTTGATTCTGGATCAGGTCGGTCGACCGTTCGGTGGATTCCCTGTTATATCCCTTAGCCGGCGGGTCGATCTTTACCAAAGTCCGAAACCGTCTTAACAACTTGGAAGTGGATGTGGGAGTATGGAGGAGGAAGCGCATCCCTTCCCCCTCCCATGCACCGCTCAGCACTCACATCTGGTACCAACGGTATCAAAAGGTCTTTGTATTCTTATAAAATGGGACAAAAACTTCGAATATTTCGAGTTTAGAATTGCTGTTTACATGCGTTTGTGATCAGTCACAGGTATATTTTGCTTTCTTAGGAGAGAACTAAGCATTTATGTTTTTTTAAATTGTTACCTCGCACTCCTCTGGTTGAAAAGCTTGAATGAGATTCGTGGCGATCAGGACGAAATGAAAAACGTAAAGAAGTCCCGGCATTATCGAGAAATATGATCCGGTATAGGTGAACCTGCAACAGAAATATTATCTCCATATGAGAAACGAGTAATTTGAAACATGGTAATGATCGTGACTGGTTCTCAAAATGGCGCATATATAGATCAGTTATATACGTTCGCCTGTGGATAATGAGATTTGTCATCGACAAATCTTTGCTTTGAGCTTTGCTCTCCTCAGTAATCTTAATACGCTTTGCTCTTGACAGATATTCTATAAATACAGGTAATTGCTTCCGATTCTTAAAGATGATACTTTCTTCCATAATTTCGTGGCATAAAACTTATATCCGATGTTATTTCTTACGAATCGTTCTAATTATAACACAATGAAAAATGATTAGAACGCACGAGAACCAGCTGATTGATAATTTTTAACGGGGTATAGTATTCCGCCGAACACCAATGGCTTCATAACAATGATTCGTAATGAGCACAAGAGTAATGCTATATTTCAGTAAGTTTTTTGTAATTAATGCTCGCGTAACACATTCAAGGGACGAAGGAATATGCTATTGCTCTCATGAAAGGGCAGCATGCAATGATTACGAGCACGAGGTCGCGCTGTTTATGCTCAAATAAAGCCAAATAAATAAAGCCAAGTGAGCCAAATAAAGGCCGTCTCAAGCACTGTAGCCCAGCATCCCACGCCCCGCACGAGAACAAATAATCGGTTACGTCATCCATTATTACACGGCTGTGGGCGCGGAAGTTTCAATGCTGAGATTCGCATGATTTTTACGTCACAGCACAATAAAACAGTTGGCAGCCGCTTGGTTATTTGTAAATTCGAAAAACATACTTATTAAGCATACTCTCTCATTACATATCTACTTATACATTTTAACCACATCTAATCCCTATTTATTTATGCCCATTCTCTTCTTATATACAGCGACAGGCTGTCGTGAACGCGATAAACTGACAGATCGCTGGGATATCCAAATGTGCTCTGGAGAGTAGGCAGTTAAGCAGACTGCTTTACTTAGTAACAGATGAGAAGGATGAGTTGTTAAATAGCGCAAGTGTCCTTACTGCACTGTTATATACTAAGAACTGGACTATTTACACCACGCGTGCTTATAATCTGAAGGCTCGTACGTCATTATAGTGATCGGTTTTTGCACAAAGCATCAACGCTTTTTAATCCCACGTCGTTAGGCTGTGTAAAAATAACGAGGGTATGAGGTGATAAAGCAGCTTAAGCCGGCCCATGCAAAGAACCATAGTTGTACTCTTGAAAGTAAACTTAGTTCCCCTAATACTCGAAATTACTGCTATGCTTTTCTTAGTACTTTATCTTCAAAACTCAATGAAATTCATGAGCTGAGGCGTGACTGTAATGAACAAGCTCACTCACCCTGTTAACTTTTTGCTTATTAGACCCTTGGGAGATATAACTGTGCTCGCCAGATTTGCACAACTCACTACGTAATGTACAGACGTTTCTACGATACAGCCAACGTGAAATAAAGGACAGTGCTGAACGAAGAGTAGACGTCGCAGAAGGTGATGTATAGTTCGACACATAATTCCGGAACCATCCGCTATAGTAGGTCATTATCAGACTCAAATCATTACAGTGCGGACAAAATTTTAGCCCCACGATGCTCTTAAATGTAATTCTACTTCTTTCAAAGTGGTCATTGGCACTGTACGCAAATCTTTCATTTTGAATCAAACATGCTATTTTAATTGATACTGATATGTGGTAGAATTCGTATATAGCGATTTTGCTTATACTAGTCAAGACTGGTCGTTACGAATTTTCGGCCTATGTTTTGTACGTGGTGAAATTCGCTTATAACGCTTTCGCTATAACCAGTGCTTGTATCGATAAAGGTTGATCGGTCCCAAAACATACCTTCCCATAAAAACAAGTTTGCTTATACCGGTCAAAGAATCGGCAGAGCTGTCATGAGAAAGTGAGCTCATTATGATCGGCGCAAGTGACATTAATTGTTGCGCGTAGAGCAGAGAGCAGCCTCCGCTGAATGCATTAGGGTCGCTATTGTGTATCACCAGTGATGCCACCGAGCCAGGTGTTGGAACTTCGGACGCATAATATTTATTTCTTATCGATCTTGAATCACTTTGGTATATATTAATTGAAACGTTTTGATGCGATTTTTGTTTCGACTGAAATGCGCACATTGAACGCGAATGCGATTGTGAACGTGAAGAACAGTTGTGATTGCAACAATTATATTTTAATAAAGAAGAAAGATTATGTTTAAGATGCAATCCTTTAACTGTGTCATTTATTTACGAGTCGAACCGCAGATTTTTGGGGAAGTTTGTAAAGGAGAGCATTAACTATTCAAATCAGCAAAACGAATGATTCGAGTAAAATTTCAAAATTTCGAGCGCGCCAACGTAGCGCTAGCTGTACTAGCTAGCCTTTAGTCGGTCGTCGGTTGCATCGCAAGACGCTTATTATCGACCACAGTTAGCATTAGAACAACAGCGCTTCGAAACCATCATTAATTTAAAAGCGTTCAACTTGTATATTACCTTCATAGCGCAACTGAAGGCCAGCATTAATTGTAAGCAATAAATAAAATTCATAAAAACAGAATGATTTCTCATTTTTCTTCATTAAACATATTGAAGATCGATTTTCGCAGTGTTTTTAGCTCAAAAACTCACCGAAGACGCATATCAGAGACCATAGCTTCAATAAAACTGAGTTCGGGCCGATCGTATCATTTTCTTATAACGAGTCTTCAAAAATATACATATTCGATTGTAAGCAAATCGTTCTTATTTTCCTTTTATTTCTTAAAACACTGAGCGGGCTCCAGGCGAAATACGAGGCGACGGAGCGCGCGGGTCGCAAACTTCGGCCCGACCGCGCTCCGTACCGTCACCAAGCACACTCTAGCCCAATTAGGCTCACGGTGGCAGCGACCACGTGGTCCAAACCATTTCAACATTGATGATTATTAACATTAAAGCGCGCCAATTCGAATCCGTAGGCGCACGCCTACAAATATATACTTATTTTCCGTGCCAACTGAAACAAAATAAATCAATACAAGTAGCCTGAGTATGACTTCAGATTATCGAAAACAACATCACGAGATATTATTCAAAACGATCGCCGCCACGGTCACAAATGATGGCGAAAATTTGATTACAGTTTGCATCGCTCGCGGCACGCAGCTCCTGAGCAATTTCCCTCATTGCTATATCAGTTCGCGCTTGAACATTTTAATCTCCTGATGGAAATTAGAGGAAATCTTGACTTTCAAGTCGCTCACATGAAATAATAGAGCAAATTCAAATAGAGTCAGTTAGAGGATCCTTTATTGCAGCAATCTTTCGCAAAAAATGCCAGCGGGCTGTTTCGTCATTTTTCGAATTCGTTCACTTTATTTAAATCCAATTTTTATCGTCTTCTCTATACTGAAACATGTAATAGGAAATAATTCTCCAACAGGCCGTTGAATTGCTCAAGCGCGAACTGATATAGCAATGAGGGAAATTGCTCAGGAGCTGCGTGCCGCGAGCGATGCGAATTTTCATCAAATTTTCGCCATCATTTGCGACCGTGGCGGCGATCGTTTTGAATAATCTCTTGTGATGTTATTTTTTTGATACTCTAAAGTCATGTATAGGCGATTTGTGTTGCCTGCTTTTGTTTCAGTTCGTACGGAAAATAGAGTTATATTTATCAATGGACTTTTATATCGCCCTGTACGGATAGAGAGGCTGCCATGGTCCAGCGCTTCTGCGGAAGCACCAGCAGAGAGAAGCCGACTCATAAAGTCTTGGAGCGCATTAAAAAGACCATTGGACGATGCCCACTGGCTATTCTGAAGCAGATAAGTAGCCGGTTGAAGAAAACTAGGTCGTTCTGAGCAGGTTAACGATTTTCAGCGGACCGGAAAAGCTGAAGATAACGCTCAAGAAGTGCCACTACGAGTTTAACCGCGTCCACAGCGCCGCGACGAAAGTAAGCTGGTGGACCCATACCCTCGATATCTCGACACACGCGCCAGAGAACAAGGCGAAGTGCATCTTCATCAATGAAGCTGATTCTACCTTTATCTGAGATGGACGCAGGTCCTCTTAAGAAGAGTGCGCGTGCGAACGTCGTACTGCCGACGGGCAGAGGTCGCATGGTGACGCCGACTGCTACGATGAATAACGAGGGTATTGTCCACACAAAGATCGTCAACGATGGAACGTGCAACGGCACGAATTTCTGCGCGTTCATCCGCGAGCTTGTTGTGCATCTGCACGAAAGGGAGGAGATGAATGGCGTGCGGCGGAGCTTGGATAACGTCCGCATCTAGAATAGGCGTGAACTGCAAGAGATCATGACTGGCTCGCCGTATGAGTTGAAGTTCCTGTCGCCATACTCGTACATGTTGAATCCGGCAGGAAGCGTGTACTCCAAGGTGAAGGCGTCGGCGAAGCGCATCTTAAGCGGTCGGGTGGTTGAGCTGACGTTGAGCGGGGTTATTCAAGACAGCGCTGGCATGATTCCGCAGCAGAATTGTGCAAAGTAGGTGCTCCACAGGATGTTGAATCTGACGAACGATCGCAGCGGCGGAACAATCTTTCGTCAATTGAATATGTTCTTTTGGTTCCTTGTAAAAAAATACATTTGCCTCACTCGAGATGCATGCTTCTTTCTCAGCTAAGAAGAATAAACTATTGAGACTAAAATGTGTCCGATTTGATTTGAAAAGTGTCCTTATTAAAATAAAAATGGTATAAAACCGCGCGTACGTATGTCGAAAAAGTGTAGTTTTGGGATCGGTGCACCAATCAATAGAGACTGGCACGATCAATCGGAGAACTTTGTGGCGATTTTGATGTTGCCATAAATAAATTTCCTGTCAACATTCTATGATCTTTGAGAACTTTCCCATGGATTCTATAACATAAATGTCAGTGCGAAGCCCACTTTTTAATTACCGTCGAACGAGTATGCTTCGACACATGTAGTGCGCATGTACTTTTGTATTTATAAATGTGAAAGACCAGTTGAAACCAAACCGCAGGAAATCAATGGTGAATTCTTAATTCCGCGCCGTTCAGCGATAACAGCGACGCAGTCTCGCAGAGCTAACAGACGAAACTCCAACATGTAGCGCGGCGCGTTTCGCTAGTTACTGCTATATTCTGTGATGCATACAAGCGCACGCGAACTTTGAATATTAAATGCGTCGTTTTGAGAAGTAGTCACGCTCACTGCCATTTCTCATATTTCTCGCTTCTTATAAAGAGCTAAGTTCCTGTTGCAGATAAACTTGCTCCGGTTCATATAATCCGATAATGTTTTTACTCATTCATCTCCTTCATTTCACCATGCTCGCCACGAGTCTCATTCAAGCTAATCAGCCGGAGGAGTGCCAGGTAAAAATTTAAAATACAAACATGATTCTATTCTGTCTCAAGAACGCAAAAGATATGCATGAGTGATGATGAACGCATATGAGTGGCAGTTCAGAAATCGAAATACTCGATGATTCTATCTCATTTTCGAAGAATACTGTATTTTAAGAAATAATGGCACTGTGGCACTATTATTTTAACTCCATCCTGTAACACTTTATCTGCCTGTGCCACATTATTTCAATCCCCCTCTAACCTGTGCAACTATTTTTGTGCGGGCCATTTTTTCTTTAAGTACGGTATGTGGACACTTCGGCACAACTAGCACCAGAAGTTGAGACAGGTCAGCGTACAAGGGCAGGGGGTGCGCATACTCGCCCAAATCCCCACGCCCACCTGTAGCTTGTTCAGGTAATTTTCGACTTTGGCTGTTCGGCCAGCCAGCAAGCCCATTAAAGAGCGAATCCACAGAGGATAAATCAATTTTTTTCAAAATCAAAACCGATGATTTCGAAAATTGTGTGGCTTTGTTGACTGAAGTACTGCGTTTCAATTTGCCAAACTCAACTCGAATGGTCATCTGCTAGCCGAATTTTTATTGCTAAAATATATGAAGAAATTTCCGATTTTTCATCGAATTAATTAATCAAGTTCGTCATAAATGAATAAATGAAAGTAATAAAATTCAATAATTCCGTAGCTTACTTAATTTTAAAACTTTCAAAAAACTTCAGAAAACACGTATAATCACTTTTTACACCAGACCGGGAGACAAGCTTATCTTCGTTCCTAAATGAACGATATCTTTCGTATGCTTACACTTCTCTTAAATACTAATCTAAATCTAAATCTTGTATCATGAAGATAAAGTTCAAATGCGAATAGACAAAATTCATTTTCATGAGAAGTTGAGCTAAATAAAGTACTTCTACAATACGCGACTAGTTTTTTTGATATTCTGCTTTTCAATTTAGGTGAAAATCGAGGAGTCTTTACTGCTCGGCCGTCCAAAAATTTTCTACTCCTACATCCCTGAAATCGGTCGGTGCGCTGTTCGATTCTCTACCAATGTCTGGACTGACAGCCCGAACGTTTTCAGCAACGCAAAGGTGCGCAAATAGTTTGGTTTATTCCAATATTAATCCAGCTAAATGCCCAATCATGTGCATCTTTACCCAGCCCAGTCAGTATCTTATGCTAAAGACCGCAGAGAAAATCAATATGCTAATACCGTAAATCCTCTAATAATCGCCCTGGGCGATTATTATTTCAATCGATGTTTGAATGAGGCACTCGTTGGAGAGAGGGCTTTTTTTTGTTTCAATCGTCACTTTAACTTATAAAAGCGCTCATAAATAGAAAGATAACGCATTATCAGTGGTAGAATTTGTGTAGGAATTCAGAGTTGACCTACACTGCACATGTGTTTAATGTTTTAATCACTCTGAAGGGGGCGATTATTGGAGGGTGGGCGATTATTATTTCAATGAGGGTCTGAGGGGGCGATTATTAGAGGATATACGGTATGTTGTATAGAATTAGCAACAATATTCGAGCAAAAAAAAATATCTGGGTTCACGGACAAGATGCCCTCCCATTCTCTACCCACCTCCCCTTCGTAGGAAATTTGCTTACGGGTAGCCTAATATTCTGTCGGTCCCGACTCAACATAACCAAGGTGGTCGGTACATTAATTTTTAACTCATTATAAACTGAGTGAGCGAAATTTTATCCGCCACTGTTAATTGCTTTTTCGCGCCATTTATTCAGTTGCTATAATCGGCTAAGTATCAGAGTTTTACTCTACATTGTAAGTACCGTACAATAGTTTTTAATAATCTTATAATTACTCCTGAGATTTTCTTGAGTAAGGTGTTCGAAGAGTGTAGCTCTCTTTTGAGTATACAAAGGTTGCATGAGAACGCGGCATGTGATTTGATTATTTTGGGGAGCTTACCTTGTCCGATCACATAAAAGCTGCTCTTGGGATGCTTGACGGTAGGACTGCGCCACGCCAACGAGGCATTTACAAGATGAAAATTTTTGACAAATTGATTGGCTGATTGACAAAATATAGAGGGTTCTACGTTAGCTATAGGGGCACACACTTTTATGAGCGCGTCATGCTGTGGTTTTTACAGCGATCAATGGTTGTAGAAGGTTTTTTCCATTTCTAACTGTCCGCCTAAATTATTCGGACCTGCGACAGGTCAGCAGCAAATTGTGGAAATCAAAATGACACTCGATGATCCATGTTTCAGGACTGCATCAAAACGTGTTGCCCGTCGAGTTGTCGCCCTCACTGCTGTAGAGGCTATCGAAAAGATCGTCTAGCAAAGATCTACTAACGCTCTGAGTAGACAGCTTACTAGGAGTGCAGATTGTAAAGTTAACTAAATACATTAATCCAGTAAAAGAAAAGATTGACTGTTTAAAACATTTACAACGTATGAAATTATAATGAGCTTTTTCACGGAGATCGTAAATTTTTCTTTCTCACACTTTTCTTCTTTGACTGCTTGATAAAATATTAATGTTATTAGCTTTCAGTCTAATAATATTGCTTACATGTTCACTCTAATACACTGTGCTTTGCTTTCTCGATTTATGTGAATCGTCGTTACTTATACTGACTGTTCTACTATGAAGTTGAAGTAAAAAAGAAGTATAAATTAATAGATTGTGGTATGGGTATGTGGAAGTGCTATGGGTTGACAATGATACCGCTCTTGTTTGCAGTTCTAGTTGAATCCATGCTCTTTTGAAAAGTAGAGTATACAAATGTTGCATTGAAAATTCGAATGCATATACTGTAGCCGTAAGAAAAGGAAGCAGCAATTGTATGACAGCGCGTTCATAATCTCTAGGATTCCTCCGATACTTGGTTGTTAACCTTCAACTGTATTAACTCTACAGTACACGCGAGTTAATTTTAAACTAGCCCTCTTCAGCAAATCTAATAGTGTGATCAAAGCTTTAATTAAAAGCGTTGCGCACGCAAAGGAATTAATAGAAAGCAATTAGTAAATGTTGCGATCAGCTAGAAAGAGGAACTAACGTGGAATATTCTGACGTCTATTCAGCGACTATCACGCAGACAGACGCGTGTCTTACATAACCGTTCTCGGTCGATCGCGTCTCACCTTTTTTTATCAAGCATACTTCCGACAACGTAGACCATTTTTGTTACACTCAGTATTTTAAAGAATATTTCGATCAAAAGGACCAAATGTATGGATATTGTTCCAAAAATATTTCAACGTGCATTTAAACCAAATACGTACGGATATTGCTTAAAGGATGAACACAGTTATCTCCGGGTGCCCTTTAATACTTATGCAATTGACCACCAGTCTCTTCTTTTGTATCATGAGTATGCATATCAAACGGGGTTAGTATAATGGAGGGTTACACTATAGTCGTTTCCATTGCGATCTTTGCCACGTGTAAAGGCTGGAACATACTTCCGCCTTACACGCACTGCGGAATGCAGCGGCTAATGCAATTAGTAAGAATATCTGCGGCTCATTTGAGTCAAACTTCCGCTGCACGCCACAGTGCTTAATGACTGATTCGATGTGGCGGTGTAATTCTTTTACATGCTCCCGCCACACTCTGAAGCGGCGTACCGTAGACTTTTGCGGTACTGCAAAAGTAGAACACCGGTCTACTTTTTAGGTTACGGCGTGCGGTGGGGGATAAAAAACTAATCAACTTCTTCGATTTTGTTGATTACTCTTTCTTTTCGGTTGCTATTTATTCGCAAGATATATTTTTTGGCGCATACTTTTGACAAAAACTATTGCGGCGTAAATTAGGGTTTTTTGGCAGCTTGCCCGGACGGACTTCAATTTAAAAGCTGCGGCGTTGCCTCATGTCGCAGCGGCATGCGGCGCATTGAAGTTTGCTTCAGCCCTTACTGGCAACCACTCGCCGGTCTGAAACACATTTCAAAGGTATCAAACTTAAGATGCGGATATTACATTGTGCTTGAGGTGACCCTAGAGCAAATATGATCACTATTCGTGGAGTCATATAAATTCATTGTAATAATGAAAAATTTGCTCATTCAAGTGTCCGATAATGCTGAAAGAGTATAGTAACAGGTTAAATCATTTTTTGCATAAACATTCACCACGGACATGCATGTAAATAACTAAACAAAACATGAATCAGTTTGATTACCTTTCATTATTAAACTGTTTACATGTTGCTGCAAGATTCCTTTTTACTCAAGACATGCGATACTTAGCTTATTGCTTTTAACACATATTTCGTTTTGCTCGACCTGGCTGGGTTATCATTTTCATCCGAAATGATGCAAAAGCCGTCTAAAATTTAGAGTGTTAAGAGAATGCTGTTCGTATAACGATTACAGCTTAGAATAGATATAAACCTAGGCGAAAAAGTCAAAATGTTATCCGGAGAGCATTCTTCTTTTGCAATTCACCAAGCAAGCATCCGATGCCAGTTGATACGGTATTAAAATGAGAAATTTGTTATATTAGGTCACCTACCCTCCTACTGCTTATTTCGCAAAAGAGAATATTACGCTCATCAAATCCAGGAAGCCGTCTAATGCGAATCAAAACAGAAAGGAACTGGCAAAGCAATCAGCGAGCGTGACGATTTCATCATCAGCGAGCGTGACGACTCATCATCTTTCCGGGCTGCGGATTTACCATCACGTGGGTGGTGGTCGATTGCGCTACTTATAAAAGAAACTTCCGCTTTGCCTACGTGCTTCAGAAACATCCAGTAGTTATCAGAAGCATTACCATCCGCGTTCGCGTCATCAGCGCCAGCGTGGAAGACACGATCTATAAGAAGGCAGTCTTTGGAGATATTCATTCGAAGGTTCGATTACCTGTTTGCTCAGGCAAACTGTTTGGCAAGGAGTCGCTGTCATTGACAACATGGCGGACTCTTCCGAATACGAATACGAAGACGGTTCCCTCGAAGAATATGATATAACTGAAACTCACCCTTTGGTTTGGAGCATTGGACTTGGTACACTCGTTGCATACATAATAATCTTCTGTTTCGGCATTCCAGCAAATATCTACGTGCTGTACCGGTTGAGAAAATTTGCCAAAGAGAACAGTGAGAAGTATGAAAATGGCGCAGGATTAGGATTGTTCGTGATGACGACGAGTGATCTCCTTTCTTTGGTCGCCATTTCACTTCAACATGTTTTGCCTTCGTTGAAAAGTACAGCGCCTAACATGGTGAAGAGACTTGCCTGCAAGGTCAGATATGTCTTTTTAGTTGATTAATGAGGCTAAATTTTGCATATGCACTTCCAATCCTGTGAAAGCCTTGAACAATTCTAGTATCTTGTAGAGTGCAGCCTCAGAATATAGTCAGGCTTCATTTTACCTACAGCGTCAGAATTTTTTAGCGAGTTAAGCAGTTTGATGGTACGTGCTGCGTCGTTTCATTCCTTGCTCATCTATGAATTTTCCTTACGACACATATTTTAAAAATTATTATCATAATATCTGGCATCTTGTTGCCTGTTTCTTAGACATACGCGATCGACGCAGTTGCTGCTTTATACGTGAGCTATGATAAACAAGGGCTAGAAGGTATGCAATGCCATAAATTTCATTATTAGTGTAGAAATTTCTTATTCATCATGCGAAAGTAATAGTTCCCATTAACAATTTGCAAGCGTCTCCAGATACGGTAGAAAAGTGCATCGCAAGTCAATGTGCTCTGTTGAAGCTGAAATAAAAACTTGATTATTTCGGACAGGGTCGGAGAGTCAGTGAATGTTCGTGCAGTAACACCCTGATAAGTGCACAACCCTTATATGTGCACAAAATTTTCTCGCCGGATCGATGGGCACTTATCTGGATTTCACTGTATTATAATAATCGCTTTAATGTGCGCACAAGGACGAATCAGATGAGAAATAGAAGATCCCAAAATTCCCAAAATGGAAGTTGCAGGTCTAATTGCCATCAAGAAGCGAACGCTGATAGCGCGGGAGTAAAACTAGGACCCATGAAGTGGAAGGCGAGTAGAACGACCGGGAAGATCTTTCCATTAGGCCATTCCCTCCCTATCTTCGTCTCATGATCCGTACCAGCATATCTTATCTTATTGCATGCCACTCTTTACGAATATGATATCTTTCCATTGTTACAGCAGTAATGCTTTGCCGGTATCAAGCGTATGCTTGCCTAAGATCAAACTATAATAGTTATATAGAGAAAATTTCGTTGTAAACTACATTCAAATACCTAGTTGCAATTATAACTGCTAGAAGGATCGGCTGTGTTTTACTTTACAGAATACGAATTTCATCGTACAGAACAGAAAAATGGTAAGGCATTCTATGATTAAAATTTGCACTGTTACAAAATCCAGCTCTGTAACAGATGACTTAAATATTAGTGTCGCTGATTGTATTAATAAAGAATGAAAGGGTGTTTACGGTTTCATTTAGATTCTTATTTTCACTACTCACACGGTGACAAGTGTAAGTATTTGGAGCTGGCTACTGATGTCAACTGTGCGCTACTTGGCCATCCGCCATCCACTCTTGCATTTGCGTATTTGGCGAGCGCCCTATCGCGCAATAGCGCTGATTATCTTTTCATCTGCTCTCTCGAACGTGTGGTTGATTGTGGCCGTTTCGAGCGGCACAGCTGGTTGCGCTGAACAAGCTTTAACTATCGGTGGTGTGGATGATGGAAGTACAAACCGCTGGCTCCATCTGATCGAGTGCATTTGGTCTTACTGTATTCCAGTAGCGGCCATACTCTACATGGACGCCATGGTGTTTCTCTGTTGTCCACGACGATCAGTAGGAGAATTCTCGATTGGCGAAAGGAGTTGTTCTGCACTAGTTCAAGACACAAAGTTACATCCAAACAATAAAAAGGTATGCCTTTTTAAGGGCGTATAGCCGACTGTGCAGTTCCGGACTGTTAATATGTGCGTTCGCTCGCAAACGAATGCATCTTTGCAAAGTGCTCTCCGCACGTTTATTGATTGAAACTAGTTGACCATTTTCACCAGAAAAAGTTAAAACCATGCATGAACTTTCTGAAGCGAGCTTTTAGTTCGGTTACACCTGCAAAAATTCACTTGCAGAACAGAAATTTATATTGTTCATAGAACTCAAAAAATATTTTATCAGAAATATTCTCCCAGCGCTGGAACTGAAAAATATCACTATTTACATAAATACGTTCATTTAATGCAAAGTTATTCAAATTCATTAGAGTGAGGAATTATATGGAATATCCTATATTTGTAATGGTTTCCCGCTTTTCTTCGAAATTGACATTAATAAACGGTGCAAGTAACAGTTTTTTGTCAACTGTAAGACAGTAACCAAATATTTTTAAGGCGCACCGAGGCTTGTGGAAATGGTTGTTCATTGCACTTGTTGATATCATGCTGAATACGCCGGAAAATCTTTATCGTCTAACTATACTCCTAGGCATGTCACCTGTCGCGCCAGGCCTGTACTACTACTCCTTCAGGATGATTGCGCAGGTACTACGGTCATATCAAATTGCATTTACATTCCAAATGTTGCCGAAAATACGTTAAATTTCTTACTTTGGAATAACCTAATTGCTGGTTCTCGACTACAAGCAATGCGACTCTTTCGATTCAATTTTAAAAGTTTTTTTGGCTCACAAAGATATATAGGATGTTTCAAAAAATATTCTTGACTCTCTTGACTCCTAGAGGTTACGTCCAAAAGCAAAACTTGGACCAGAGATGTCCCCTATGGAGAACTTCGCGTGGGTAAAACTTCAACCAGATATTCGCTGCGGTCTTCTATTTGGGAATAAAGTAGAGTTGCGAAAGCCGTCAATTCTTTTTCAAGCCCGTTAGCTTCCAAGCAGAAACACCCGTGCAAATAAACGCTGATATTTTGAACAAGTTATCGGTATCATACTGAGAGCTTTTATCAAATCATTTCTTTATTTAGGTACTCTACTACTCACAATTCGCCTTCAATGCCGTTTATTTATATCTGTTTGTGTACGACAAGAGCATTCGCCCGAGTGTTCCTCAGTCATCAAATTTTGCTCTGATTGAAACAAGACTTACTAGCACTCTGGGATATTCCAGCATAAACCAGCTTCGTGAAAAGCGCAACTATTCACCGATTAACGTCTCAGCCCGTTAGGTACTCGCTCATATTTAAATTTATGGTAATCATTAAAATGACTCGATATTTGTTTGATCAGGATCAGTTATGACCTCGAGATTATCGTTACACTCTGATTCACTTCTAGAATCGAAAAATTTACAGTTGATTTTAATCTATATTGTTCAATTTGCAAAAAGAATCACTTGTTTCTTTGAAAAGATGGACATCCGCCAAACAAAGAATCTATATCAATCATGTTTACAAATGAAAAATTATATTTGTGCAGGTTGATTTAATTTTAATTCACTCTTAAAATATTTGTATTTCAGTTTAGGTATACGTATACTGGTATACAGTCTCATGGGGATGAGAAACGATCGTTGTTTTCTTGGCAGCAAGACACAAGTGATATCTCCGTTTCGAGCGTTCACACTTTTTGTTAGTGTTTGCATCTATCTATTATCTATTATTGAGTTATAGAACGATATATTGGTAGATAATCAAGTGCACAATATGAAAAAATCAAAAAAGGTAGCTTTGGATAGCGCTGCAGGCGACCAAGTTTGAAAGCGACGCGTGGAACAATTGAAACGTAATAACTCGCAAAGAACATTTTATTTCCTATAAACGCACTTCGAAACAAAATGCTAGGGAGAAAACGTACGCTAGGCTAAAACTACCGTTTTGTTTTGACAATGTTAAGTCGTAGTTTTATGCGCATTGTACATAGTTGAAAAATATTAAAAATCAAAAAAAAAATTTTAATTTGGCATCTGCACGTTTCCAAAAATTTCTCTTTAATATTCGCCCTAACATCAAACGCTTTAACAAGAAGGCGTATAATTATGCTGGAAGCTGATAGAAATTCGTCTAGATCAAAGCTTTACACAGTCTAACTCAGATATAAGACACTTTTCACAATTTCGCTTATAGTACAGTACACTGCTTTGTGATACGGATATAAAAGAATTCACCGAATTCCCACCATTCTGTATTACTCGGGTTTTACTGTACAATTTTGATTGACTTGTTCTACATTCGCCTTTCTTGTTTCAAGCATATTTCTATTCGTATGTATGTGAAGATAATGATGATTGAAAACACATCCCTTTCACTAGAAGAAATTATGCTCCGAAATTTCTAATTCGACGCATCTCGAGCGAGAGGAGAGAACGAAGCTGTCTCAGGACACACGTTAATGCTAGATCTGCTGCGTACAGAAAAACATCGATGAGTCAAACAATATTTTATCCATCCCAGATAGAATGCTTTAGCCTTAATAGATGCCGCGCTCTAATTAGAGTCGTATTCGCAAGTCATTGAAAGATACAGCCCGGTAGGGGCCTGCTTTAACGTAAAGCTTTAATGAGTCTCATTTGGGGCTTGTAATTTAGCCGCCCGACCCGAATGAGTTCAGCATAAGAGTTGTTAAAGTTTGCATATGTGCCGATTCCGTTAATCTAATACGTTGTATCACGTCAAAAACGCGTTATTACCCAAATATGAATAGTAGCAGGAATAAAAGTAATGCTAAAGTTTTTGAATGTGATATTTGAAATATTTTTCTTACCCTATTTCAACCACATCAAACAAAAATTATGAAAGCTATAAGCAAAGTAAGCAAATCTCCGATATCAAGAGCGAACTTCTCTTCTTCAAATGTTTAGCATTTGCGCACGTACCGTAACATCTGCTCTTCAATTGGCCTAATACCCTAATTTTTAATTATTATTCCTAAGGTTCAAGTATGCCTCATGCATAATTGTTGTGTGAGTTGGTTGTCGATATGTCGCGCTGAAACGGAGAAGTCTTCAGATCCCATTGCTGAGTTCAATAAGTATGCTGAACAATGCTCCTATATTTTTCAAAT
Organism: Plectus sambesii; assembly: GCA_002796945.1. NCBI lineage: Eukaryota > Metazoa > Nematoda > Chromadorea > Plectida > Plectidae > Plectus > Plectus sambesii. The sequence continues at coordinate 919 of NIUQ01000542.1, read as the reverse complement.
ATGAAATTGCTGTTAATATTGCGATATTATTGGGAAATGTTTTGTCAACTTATTCATATATTTCTGAGTACTCGGTACATATTATTTTCTTTGAGCTTTTTCCATCAAATATTTGTTCGTTAAGTTTATGATGTACCATATACGATTGAATAGAGCACGTCCTGATTTTATCACTCTGCGATCAGTTCAAAACGATTAAGTCTCCTAACAGTGAGTAATTTGAAGGCACAATATAAACTACGCTGCCTTAATACAGAGTATTGGTTTTCGTTTGAGTCTTTCGACATAATCTTGGTTATACCCAGCTTTCAATTGTTGTATGCAAATCATGTTTGCATACTCTTTTCTGTCATCTTACCACAACTTGCAGGTTTTTAAATTTTGGTGAAAATACCAGTAAACTTTTGCGTTGCAACTATTCGAAATGCTAGAGCGTATTTCAAACACATCTTCACCTCCAGGCGGCTTGAAATGGATATTGTAGCTCAGGGGGCTCTATTCGATCACTAACGTATAGTGATCATAACTGTCGTATTCTATATTGTTCGTGCTGATATCTTGCTTAGCTAGTGATTATACGTCGCGCTCGGTATTCGTTTGTTAAAAGTGAAACGTGCTTCTAACTACGAAATCTCGCAACCCAGGTTGTCCCTTTCACTTTCATTTCATCACTGTTGCATACGATGATCTCACGTTCGTGTTCAATTCGCACATAAGCAGCGGAGAAAAAAAACCAATAGTGTCCGCTTAAGCGGCAGTTACAATGCTGCGACGTGCGACGTGCGACGTGCGACCTTGCAACGCTTGCGACGTGCGACGTGCGACGAGCGATTTTTTGGTTGCAAGCGGTCGTTACATTGCTGCAACCTTTTTTACCGTACTTAGAAGAAAGAGTGCGGCAAACCCATAGTCCTCCATA